>CM039588.1:44824704-44845770 GCA_022457205.1 Saccharum spontaneum | reverse complement strand
TTTAAATTCTAAATAAATCCAGGAAAATGTGAGCATTCGTGCTAAGTCGAGGGCCTGAACTCAGGTGGGCATGTTCCACCCTAA
The DNA here is from genome assembly GCA_022457205.1 of Saccharum spontaneum. Taxonomy (NCBI): domain Eukaryota; kingdom Viridiplantae; phylum Streptophyta; class Magnoliopsida; order Poales; family Poaceae; genus Saccharum; species Saccharum spontaneum. The sequence goes on along the minus strand of CM039588.1, from coordinate 44,845,686 downwards.
GGAACCTAACCAGTTTGCGTGGGTGTACGCTTTACGTGTGAAGGGAAAAAAATAAAACCAATTTTGCTATATCATCTCGGGTAAAAAAAAACTTTGCTCCTACGCCCAAAATTTGTGACCATGTTATGAATTAGGGTGCTTTAGAAGAGTTCTGCACCTGATTAAAGTGTTCTAAGAATCAGGTGAAATATTACTTCTCCACACCTGAATTTCCACTACTATTTACACCAATTACATCTAGAAATTACAACAAATATCGTAACCTGTACAAGTTTAGTGTATGTAAATCCGGTATAAGTGGTATTAACTAAAACTTGCACAGCACTTCAGCGGCGCCCCCGTGCAAAGGGGAAGATGAAGGGACAGAGGATTTGGGGGAGGAGTCATGGGATGGAGGAGAAGAGGGTGAGGTACCGCAAGATCCGGCCGCCGAGCTGAACCGCCACCACCGTTAGCGGCCAAGAAGAGGCAATGCGCAGCCGGAGCAGTCCGTGCTGTGCGATGGCGCCACCGGGGGCGACTCGTGATGAAGCCATGGAGCACAGGGGCCTAGGGTTTCATTGAGCATAGGTGCACATGCGGGCCAGTGGGTGGAGAAGCGTGGGAGGCAGGCACACGCCAGTGGGGGGCCCTCGGCAGTGGCCATCCCCGAGCACGACACCACGCGAGGGGGGGAGGAGGAGGAGGATAGGGCTGCAGCCTTTGGCGCCCTGTCCACGTCGGGACAAAGTGAGAGAGCGAAGGGAAGAGAAGAAGAATTTGGAAGGAGAAGCGGAAGCCAAGTATATATTTGCTTCTCTAGATTCAAACGAGAAACCGGAGAAGCCGAGGAGAAGCAGTGGAGAAGCCAGATAAGCAAACAAGAAGCACGAGAAGCCGCTCTCGGCGAAATCGGCTCCAAGCAGTCTGGGCCACATGATGGAAGATCCGATGGCTGAAACATTGGAGGCGACGTGGACAGCGTTTCTGCACGGGAGCCCTACGGGTATTGTAGGGGAGAATTATAGTGTGAGAGAAGATTTTCACATAATCTTAGTTTTATTCTCAATTCTACCTAGAAATTACACGAAAATAAAAAACTAAATTGAAATGTGGGAGAAAAGTTTGCACCCAGATGTGTGAGAGAGAAACGTTTTTCAATACTTAGGAATAATAATGGGAAAAAAGAAAAAAATTAGGGGTGCGGAAGAGGATTTTCACTGAGTGGATAATTCCGATGAAATTTATCACTTGCGCCAAAAATAGTCTTTTCCGGTCAAGGAGCCCGGGGCCGCCTCTCTTGACTGTAACCATTGCAAAAAAAAAGTATAAATAAATAAGTTGCAAAACTCTGTTTGGGCCAGGGCCACCTATGCTAGTCTGGATTACGAGTTTGGGCCTATACTGGATGGCATCTTTGGCCCAATGCATCATTTCAGTACACTGGACTGAGGACAACAGGAACGACCTATGAGGTACAACTTGTAACGTTCCATCATCATCATCATATAAATAAATAAACACGGTTTGTTCGCATCATAGCACTTGGACAAATCCATTGAACGTTATCGTTATCAAGATCTAATGGAAACTGAATGAGGATAACACTGGCTATTGATAGAATCCACAAGCAAATTCATATACTGTACTGGTAGCTCTCTCATATTTTGAAGGGCGTGGAGATCCGTGGGAACAAGCAAATTGATTTTATTGGTATCAAGATATATTGGTCAAATCTAATTAGAATGCGTTCGTATAGATGTAAGTGTATGTGCGTATGCAAGAAACTCAAGGAAACCGTGGCTCCATCCGTTAACCGCCGTTTCCTGCAGAACGATCGAAAAGCTAGCATGACTATATTGCACAGCTGCTGGTCGTGCATATACTACTACTGTAGCATACAAGATAGATGCTCCATATGGACCGAATATGCCTAGTCATCTGTCTCTCCGGCCGGTGTTGTCGGCCCACATACTCGAAGAAGTGATCGAGAAAAAGGAGCAGCGGCACATTCAAATGGACCGCTGAAGGCAGGAGTGTGAAGTGTTCTGTGCGCTGCACCAATGATAGGTTCACCTCGTGCCGTGCCTGAGAGAACTGTACCCTGATTAAATCGATCGATGGATCGAGCGACCAGGAGAGACGAGTTATGGATCAGGCACTGTAGCTATCCCAGCTATAGCGCCTCTCTAGCTAGGCCCAGCTGCATCTTCATGGAATGGATGGATAGATAATGAGCGCAAGCGGATCCCAACGGCCAAGTCCCGGTAGTTAGGCCGTGCGATGCAGATGCAGTAGCGCGGGCAGGCAGGAAACGCATCTCCCATCCATCCATCCATGCATCTGTTGCTTGCTGTGCCTCTCTGCTCTCTGATAATAGCTAAGCCTCATCAGATTCTGTTAGCAACCACGATGAATTGGTAAACTGATAACTGGATCTGGAGTAGCAGGGTACAAGACCTCAGGGGAGAGGAAGGTCGGAGCAGCAGGAGAAAGATCTAGAAGGCCCTAGAAGGAACCTGGGTACAAGAGAGAGAGGTAGTTGGGGAGGAAGATGAACGGTAGACCAAGGGAGGAGAGATGTTCTGTTTCTGTTTAATTGATTCCATGCCCTCTTTCTGGCTGATCGTTTCCCTTTTATCCACTGCTACTGCTGAGCCTGACAGCCTGGCCCCATCTGACAGCCCCTCCATACACATGTACTGACATTCCCCCTTCTTGAAAAGCGGCTTGCCCCCAAGCCGCTGTATGAAAACCTTGGAGACCTCTTGTCTTGAGCCGGATTGCAGAGCCATGGTTACTGCAAATGCAGGGCCGGCCCTAGGGGAGGGGCGAGAGGTGCGACGCCCTAGGGCCTAGTCCATATAGGGGCCCAAACATACGTATGTACACAGGAAGAGGAATCTCAAGGGTTTCCGTCTCCCGCGATTCTGCGTCCCCGCTGCGGCCGTGCAGTGCTGCTCGCCCTTGCTAATCTCGCCATCACTGATTGCCCTAGCCCAGTCACTGATCGGTCCTCCCAAGTCCCGTACGGCTGTCCTCTCCCGTCCCTGTGAGAAGCTAGAATCTGCTGATCTTCAATTCCTCACTTGCTCGGCACTTAGGTATGTCCGTACGTACATCTTCTAATCTTCTTGTTTGATTTAGGTCATTGAATATATATTAGACAAATATTAGTAACTCATGTAGATTTATTTTTAGGTCTTCAAATTGTGCAATGTTAAACGGAGGAATGTAGATCAGTTTATTTAATCACAAAAAGGCGTTTAGCTTCAAGTAGTGTTGTGTCCAATGATAATGTTGTTCAAGAGCAGGAGCAGCAGCAAGTTAGTGAAAATTTAAATGAAGCCGATGTTGTCAATGATGATGCTACAGATCCTTAAACTTTACAGCCTTCCTCTCAACCCGAAAATTCAATTGATGATGAGCAAGAAGCTTCAATTCATCGATCATTATTAAACATGTTAGAGTGAGATCATGTTGTTTGATCTGTTTCGTGCTTTGTAAGTAAAATTTGAAACGTATATATATCTATATACTAGAAAACATATACTCTTAAGGGCCTATGATAATAAGTTCGCCGTAGGGCCCTTGAAAATGTAGGGCCGGCCCTGTGCAAATGTCCCTGGATGTCGCCGTTGTTTCCTGGTCTGAACTGAGCAATCCTTAGTACCCATTAGTTTGTAAGGCGGCACTGGAACACATCTTGAAGATATCAACGAATCAGCGTTCTGTGGAGGCAGGGACCAAGTACTGAGCACATGTATCCCAGTAGTAAGATGAACAAAGCCCATCAACAATAGTTGCTCAGGACGTGCTCCAAGGTATGAATTCCGAGAGCACCATCTGATCCAGCCAACTTGTGCAATGAGAATAGATATCCAGCTGCTCCAAGCCCAGATCAGAATCTCTTGGAAACTAACCAAGTGGCTACCAAGAAGTGTATCAGGACTGCATCGTTGGTGATTCTGTCAAACTGTATGGTGCCTAAATATGTATAGTGGAAGCACCATATAGGGGACAGATTCTATCTCTGAGATCATCATGTTAGAGAAGTGATGAGTACATGCCCGATCTTCCGAGAGGTAGCCGGTAAGTTCGATTTGTGGAGATCTCGACGTTGGTGATCCGGCTTCAAATCAGACACGATTCGAACCCTGCAACCGTTACACCACTGCTCCGTTGGTTATCAACCAAGCACAACTTGATTGACCTCGCCAAGAAGGTTTTCCCTGCAAGCGAATCGAAGAGCACAAGCAAGAAGGTAAAACACGCAATCTGAAATTGCAAATATGAATGACACGAATATCAGTAGAGGGTTCGAGAACTCGGTTCCAAAGGACTAATCGACACAGTGGAGGAGATCAAGAACAGGGGGTCCTGGATCACCGTAAAAGGATTTGTCACCACAGTTACAATGAACAATTCAGTTTCTCGATGAAAAACTAAACTCTAAACAAAACTCAATTGTCTAGCAGTGGCGGTGGCTGTGTTTATAGTCTAAGACTCGACCTAGGGTTGGGGACGGCCAGGGGTTGGGCGCCCACAACTTGGGCTTAAGGCCCGACACGATACATGGCCAAGTTGGCCCAAATAGGTGACGCAACACCTTATCGTGGTCACACAGAATGATCCACGGACCTTCTGGAGCTGGGACCAGATCCAAAATAACGGCGTTGTCGTCCCCTTTCCAACGCATCCAAGAACGCCCTATTTCGATGTTGTATGAGAAAGTTATGACCGAAACAGTGACGACGTGTCTGCTGAATCCGAGGGTGACGTGACAGCTGAGTTGGAGATGAATTGCAACTTGGGGAAGACCATAACGCCGGTGTGTCTAGCGTGGCGATGTCCTCATCATCCTCCCCTTCTTGAATTGGAGTCGTCCTCAACTCTATCTTGGCGATGTCCTCATCATCCCCTCCTTCTAGAATTGGAGTCGTCCTCGACTTCATCCCATCATCAGCGAACTCCTGCAAAAGGTTAGTGACAGCAGACAATGCACCAGACATAATAGGTTGACAAAACATAGTATAACATGGTGCATCAGGATTATCACATAACTCAGCAGTAGCAGAAGTTGTAGGAAGAAAAGTACCTCATTTTAACTTAATCCCATTATTTTTAGCAATGTCAGTTGGAGGTTTATTTTTAATCTCAGTAGCATGTTTAATAATATCCGTAGGAGACAAAGGTAGCAATGTAATTTTCTTGTCCTTATGTATGATAGTGTATGTATTAGTTCTACTATGGTGTAAAGCATCATTATCAAATTCCCATGGACGACCTAACAAAATGGAACAAGTTTGCATAGGGACAACATCAAAATCAGCAGTATCATGATAAGAGCCTGTGAAAAAGCTAATGCATGCTGATTTAGTTACCTTAGTCTTACCACTATTATTGAATCATTGAAGTTTATATGGATACGAATGTTGTCGTGTGGTCAAGCCAAGCTTCTCAACCAAATCTGAACTCACCAAGTTATTGCAACTTCCGCTATCAATGATAGTGAGAACACGACAACCCTGTACAATGAAATACATGTGGAATAAATTGTGGCGTTGGATCGTCATCTCTTCTTCATGTCCCACACGTGTACTCAACACACGCTGCACAAGAAGGCTAGGGTAGTCTGCAGCAGCAGCCACGGAGTCAATGATGATGGCCTCCTTGTCTTGATCGTCCTCGGTGGAAACTGCATCAACGTTAGCAGTAAGGGCTAAATCATCTTCAACATCACTAGCACTGACATATCCATCCTCGGTAGCAATGAAAGCACGATGACTGGAGCAATCCTTCATGACATGTCCCATGCCTTTGCATCGGTGGCAAATAATTTTAGAGCTGGACGAGGAGGAGCTAGTAGAAGCACCCGGAGTAGCACCTTTCTTCTGCACATTAGACAATTTACTTACCCATAAAGAAAATGGAGGTGTAAATGGCTGTGATGCAACAGGAAGCTTGGGCATCTCTGGCTCAGAACGTTGCTGAAAATTCCTCCCATTGTTAGACCTGAAAGGCTGATGTTGTTTGCGGCCCTGTACTTTATGTTTTGCCTTAATAGCAAGATGATACAATTGGAAAAAAATTACGCCATTCTTTGTAATCAAGTATGTTCTGTATAACATGGTTTAAACCACCAAAAAATCTAGCACTAGCATCAGTATCATCTTCATTTATACCACAACGGGCTAAACCAATAAGCAATTCTTGATAGTATGCTTCTACTCCTTTATCACCTTGTTTTAAAGTTTGTAGTTTCAAACGTAAATCACGTTGGTAATAAGGAGGAACAAAACGAGATTTCATACGTTGCTTTAAAGCATTCCAAGTTTGAGGCACAGCAGCAGCATTATTAGCATTGCAAAGATCACTCCACCAGAATAAAGCAAAATTAGTAAACTCACTAGTAGCAAGTCTAACTCTATGCTCAGCAGGAATATTATGAGAATCAAATTTTTGTTGAACAGCAAGCTCCCAATCTAAATAAGCCTCTGGATCAATATTACCAGCAAAAGGAGAAAGGCTAAATTTAATTTTAGCAAAAGGATCATTATTACCATGATTATTACCTCACATACCACGACGGTTGAAGTTGAGGCGGCGACGGGCATAACCGTCAGCATCCGCATCTTCATCACCAAAATCATCCGCATCTTCATAATCAGCACGATGAGGTGGAGGGTGTTGCTCGAGTTGTTCAATGCGGGTGACCAGATTGTTCACATTGCGCGTTAGCTCGGTCATAAGATTGCGTTGTTCAGTCATGAACGTTGTAAGCTCGCCCTTGGACAAGCACTCATTGAAGTCCATCGGAGATCCTGCCATGGTTAGAAGATAGAAAAAGACAACACCAAAGTATTATCTCTATCAACTAAAAGAAAACAAGTGGTGGTGGTGGTGAAAGTGTAATACAAAATCACAAGCGGCTTACCATCGTCTTGCCTGCATTCTTACCAACGCCAAACAGGAGCAAAACCAAAGTAGCGAAGTAATTTGGTGTTGAGCGTGGGTAACAGTTGCAAGATGAACCTGTGCTGATAGAAGAATATGTGGAGCTATGGGTAGGCATACAATATGACAGCAAGGATTAGCAATTAACGAATTCAGAGTAGCGATTGTTCAATCCGGATCCAAAGTACAAATCACAGGTGCTGGCTAAGACGTGTCGAGACGTAGCGCAACAAGGTGAAAACAAATGACGATGGAAAGAACTCACAGAACAAGCAAATAACCCAGATTTTTCTTTTTTCCTGAATTTTTCCTATAATTTTCTAAAAGGCACTAGTAGGAATCAAACTTTTTTTATTTTTTCACTATTTTTTTATATTTTTCTCTGAACAAGGATCAAAAAAGATACAACCATAAAAATTGGCACCTACAACTGAGGTGGGATGTGGTCTACAGAAATACAGCACGTTCTCTGAAAAACGTGCAAAAACGTTGACAATTTTTTTCTTTATTTTTCTGAATTTTTTTGGCAATTTTGATGAAACCAAACAGGGCAAAGCCGAGTTTGGGTCGGCTCCAAATGGTGTCAAGAAGCTGCTGTAAAAATTTTAGATTTTTCTGATAAACGAGCGAAAAGTTATGCCTGTTTTACCGAAGGTATCTCGAGTTATGTTTTCCAGGAGGCACAATACGACAGCGGCAGTTAGGGTAAAACGTCCCTAAACTCCAACACCGATCACAAGATCGTCCATGTGTCTAACAGCAGTAGGTATTCGCCTGATGTTGTAAGGAGGGCTGCGATGCAGGTAAAATAAGAGTGGCTGGCAACCTATCTAGGGTTTGCGTGGCGGCGAGAAGTTACACAAGGCGGCTAGCGGGGCAAATCGAGTAATGTGGTGGCTTCGACTTGTTGTTTGGGAACGGTGGATGGGATAGCGGCGAAAAACAAAAATCACAGCAACGGGCGATTGAACTACGACCACGAACACAATCCTAAACCAGCAACAAGGCTCGACCACGGACACAAACTCAACAACGCGAATCTGAAACGAAATTGCAAAGGCACAAAGGGTGATAGGACAGCGGAAATTGAAATATTTTTGGGCTTTTTGTGGACTCTAGATAATGAACAAATATGAATCTAAGGCAAACGAGAATATACCTCGCAGTAAACCTGAAATGTTCTGATACCAATTGATGAGTACAGGCCCGATCTTCCGAGAGGTAGCCGGTAAGTTCGATTTGTGGAGATCTCGACGTTGGCGATCCGGCTTCAAATCAGACATGATTCGAACCCTGCAACCGTTACACCACTGCTCCGTTGGTTATCAACCAAGCACAACTTGATTGACCTCGCTAAGAAGGCTTTTCCTGCAAGCGAATCGAAGAGCACAAGCAAGAAGGTAAAACACGCAATCTGAAATTACAAATATGAATGACGCGAATATCAGTGGAGGAGATCAAGAATAGAGGCTCTGGATCACTGTAAAAGGATTTGTCACCACAGTTACAATGAACGTTTCAGTTTCTCGATGGAAAACTAAACTCTAAACAAAACCCAATTGTCTAGCAGCGGCGGCTGTGTTTATAGTGTAAGACTCGACCTAGGGTTGGGGACGGCCAAGGGTTGGGCGCCCACAACTTGGGCTTAAGGTCCGACACGAGACATGGCCAAGTTGGCCTAAATAGGTGATACAACACCTTGCCGTGGTCACACAGAATGATCCACGGACCTTCTGGAGCTGGGACCAGATCCAAAACGACAGCGTCGTCGTCCCCTTTCCAACGCATCGAAGAACGCCCCGTTTCGATGTTGTATGAGAAAGTTATGACCGAAACAGTGACGACGTATCTGCTGAATCTGAGGGTGACGTGACAGCTGAGTTGGGAATGAATTGCAACTTGGGGAAGACCATAACGTCGGTGTGTCTAGCGTTGCGATATCCTCATCATCCTCCCCTTCTTGAATTATAGTCGTCCTCGACTCCATCTTGACGATGTCCTCATCAAGAAGCAACTGACAAGGTTCCGAGTTATGCAGGCCCTCAAGTTCATATCAGAATCATGCGCAGCACACTGAGTTGAACTGAACCATAGTGCAAAACTTGTCCAGACCATTGCCATCCTTTTTTCTACTAAGCATCTATCCTTGTCCAAGAATATGCCAAACAGGATGCATGATGAAAATACTTGTGGTGGAGAGGAACATAACAACACCATACTGATATTCTCCTCTCCTTGAAAGGCAGCTGGCCCGTAAGCCGCTTCCATGATCTGAACCCCTGAAAAGCAGTAACTTCGACTTCTCGGCAGCGCCATAGTAGCAGCAGGATGGCCAGCACATAGGAATTGTTGCCCTTCACTATGATAGCAACTGTATTGAAACAACAAATTCCACAAGAACAGACCAGCCTTGTTGCAAATACCACCATGTTGGCAAGCCTTGATTAAGTCTTCACTCAAATGCAAAGGTAGCAGCAATGTCAGCACTTCTCTCAAGCTATGTTCAAAATGTGGGTCTCTGCATGAATCCAACCCCCAACAACTGATGCCAAACTCATGAAATAGAGTGAAAATCAAATTGTGCGAGCCCACCACGCTTCAGCTGTACAAAGTATGTTGGGATCACCAATACAAATAGCTGCCAAATGACCTTGAACCAGGCATAGTCTCTGCAGTTGTAATACATGCCGCTAGCATAGCTGTCAAGCCAAAATATCCTGCAGAACACATCATCATGTAATTGCATAGACCGAATCATCATGTTGCACATGCATCCAAGTAGTATAAGTACACGCCAGCTCACAATCAGCATCTTGATTCTTCTAACAGTAAGGTGATGCAAAAGGAAAAGGGCCCCAGCCAGTGTATACTGTGGATTGCAATAAATCCAATAGACAAGTCCTTCCACTCGCCATCTGTGACCCAACTTGAAATTCAGTGAACCAATAATCTTCATTGACAGTGATTTAGTCAGGAACATATATTGCTGCCTTTGACAGGGATACAACCACTGAGGCAACTGAAACCACTTAATACTACCAGGCAAGAATTTCCAAACAGGTGGTGGCCAAGGAACTTTCAATAGTGCCTGCATTTGTACAGATTGTTGAAGTTCTTCACTGTCAAGGAGCATCAGGGAGGTACAGACATTGCACTTGAAACGCGTTGTCGGAGCACTAAAGGATGGCCAAGGTGTAGGCCTGACTTGAACACCATCACCCAGTATCACAAATTGCACAGGTGGTGGCCATGGTTGCTTGTGCGGCACCTCATCCCAACCACAGCCGAATGGAGACCAGATGTTGCACCGTATGATCATGTCCTGTATCTCAAACTGCATAGGTGGCGGCCATGGTTGCCTATGCGGCACTGCATCCCAGCTGCAACTGAATGGAGGCGACATACAGCTCTGTATGAGGATGAAGCAATTCATCAAACACCTGTTGGGCAAGGTGCTGGGAACCTCGTCCTCCTCCTCGGGCACCACCAACTGCAGGAGAGAGGAAGCCAGGGAGGAGATGCTGAGCTCGGCACGCAACTCACGAAGCTGAGCCGGGGTAGCAGCGGGGTCGAGGTTGGGCCCCAGGAGCGTGGCGGTGAGGTTGTCGAGGCGGCCACAGGCTCCGGCGAGCTGCTCACCGACGTCGCGGTCGCCGAGGGCCACGCGGAGGAGAGGTGACACCGCTTGGAGTCCGCGCGGGCGTGGAGCGACTGGAAGTTGGCGGCGGGGAGTTTGCGCTGGATCCACCTGATGACGAGGGTCTGCGGAGACTGCGGCGGTGATGGCGCCGAAGTTGACGCGGACGAGCGGGTTGAGGTGCGCGAGCGCGTCCGCAGAGATGGCACCCCAGACGTCGTTGCGGGAGGAGGAAGTGCGTCCGCGCGAGTGCTGCTGCGGCTTTGGGGCGTCGGTGTCGTGGCGGAAGCGGCTCGTCTCGCGAGCGGTAGTGGAGGAAGGAGTGGGCACGGGCGTGACCGAGGCGGAGGAAGGCGCGGGCGTGGGCGTGACCGAGGCGGGGATGTAGCTGTTGGCGTCGGTGCACTCGATGTCAATAGGGCCGCGCTAGACGAGCTCCGTGGTGAGGTGTGGCGGCACGGCGAGCTCGAGGGAGATGTCGGCGACGTCAGCAGCGTCGGTGGTGGTGCACACGGACGCCGCAACGTCGACGGCGAGCTGCTCCGGGCAGGCGAGGTCGGACTCGCGCACGGAGCCGAGGCTCGACGACTTGGAGCCGCGGGGCAGCGCGATGGCGACCTTCTGGACGGCGTCGAGCGGCGCGTCGGGGTCAGTGGGGGTGACGAGCGCATCCACGGGGTCGGCGCCCGAGTCATCATCGCAGGAGGAGGGAGCGCGTCCTCGCGCGGGCTGCTGCAGCCTGGCGAACAACCGGTCAAAACGAGCATCGGACTCGTCGAACCTCCTGCTGATCTCGTCGAGGAGGAACTGGGTAGAAGGAGAGATCTCGGTAGGGGATCATGGCACTAGGGTTCCGAGAATCGATGGCTCTAGTACCAATTGTTAGCACCACGATAAATTGGTAAACTGATAACTCGATTCGGAGTAGCAGGGTACAAGACCTCAGGGGAGAGGAAGGTCGGAGCAGCAGGATAAAGATCTAGAGGCTCTAGAAGGAACCTGGGTACAAGAGAGATAGCTAGGGAGGAAGATGAACAGTAAATCAAGGGAGGAGAGATGTTCTCTTTCTGTTTAATTGATGAGAAAAATTCATCGGCGGTCCCTGAACTTGGCAGCTGGTGTCACTTAGGTCCTTGAACTTTGAACAGTATATTTCTAGGTCCCGGAACTTGGCTTCAGGTGTCATCTAGGTCCCTGAACTTGGCTTTGGGTGTACTTAGGTCCCCGAACTTTGAACAGTGTATTTCTGAGTCCCTGAACTTGGCTTCGGGTGTCATCTGGGTCCCTGAACTTGGCTTCGGGTGTCATCTAGGTTCCAATAATAACGTGGCGTGGTCCTACATGTGGGGCTCACATGTCGGTCGGTTATATTTTTATTTCGGGGGTACTGTAGCTATATTTTCTAAAATATTCTAAAAATTGTATCTTTTTTATATGATCTCGAATGAAGATGATTTTTATATGAAAAATGTAGCTCTCGACGAGATCTACAACTTTCTAGTTTTGAGTTTTTTAATTTGAGATCATTAAAATGCTTAAAAAAATTAAACAAATTTTCAGCAGTATATTAATTGCGTACAAGCGCTCGTCACCTTGAAAAAATCATATCTTTTTTATATGCTGTCAAATGGAGATGATTTCTATATGAAATTTGTAGCTCTCGATGAGGTCTGCGACTTTCTAGTTTTGAGTTTTTTAATTTGAGGTCGCTAAAATGCTCAAAAAAACAAAACAAATTTTCAGGAATTAATATACTGTTGAAAATTTGTTTAATTTTTTTGAGCATTTTGGCGACCTCAAATTAAAAAACTCAAAACTAGAAAGTCATAGATCTCATCGAGAGCTACAAATTTCATATAGAAATCATCTCCATTTGACAGCATATAAAAAAGATATGATTTTTCCAAGGCGATTAATATACTGCTGAAAATTTGTTTAATTTTTTTAAGCATTTTAATGATCTCAAATTAAAAAACTCAAAGCTAGAAAGTTGTAGATCTCGTCGAGAGCTACATTTTTCATATGAAAATCATCTTCATCCGAGATCATATGAAAAAGATACAATTTTTAGAATATTTTAGAAATTATAGCTACAGTACCTCCGAAATAGAAATATAACCGACTGACATGTGGGCCCCATATGTAGGACCGCGCCACGTCAGCATTGGAACTAGATGACACCCGAAGCCAAGTTCAGAGAGTCAGATGACACCCGAAGCCAAGTTCAGGGACCCAAATATACACTGTTCAAAGTTCGGAGAGCTAAGTACACCAAAGCCAAGTTCAGGGACCTAGATAACACATGAAGCCAAGTTCAGAGACCCAGAAATACACTGTTCAAAGTTCGGGGACCTAAGTGACATCAGCTGCCAAGTTCGGGGACCGCCGGTGAATTTTTCTCTTAATTGATTCCGTACCCTCTTTCTGGCTGATCGTTTTCCTTTTATCCACTGCTACTGTTGAGCATGATAGCCTGGCCCCATCTAACCGCCCCTCCGTACACATGTACTGACAGATTCACCCATGCACGACGCCACGATGCATGGAGGAGCATGGTCCCTCCCGGCCCGGTCGTCCCATGAACAGGCACCGCATACGGGCCGGCATGGACCATGCATGGATAATATGGACCACGTACTGCATACTCATGTCACGCAGCAGCAGTAGCAGCAGCTCATGTACGCTGGACAAGGAAAATATGTACTAAATCCATTCTAAACTATAGTTCGTTTGACTTTTTTTTAGCTCAAATTTGATTATTCATCTTATTCAAAAATTTATGCTAAATACCACTTCTTTTATTGTGGCTTGCTTTATTAACAAAAGTTCTTCAAAAATAGTTTAAATTTGACTATGTTTGCATAAATCTTTTAAATAAGACGAATAATGAAATTTGGGGTCTTAAACGAATTATATAATTTGAAAAAAAAATCTACTTCACCCCAACTATGGGGTGGTCTACTTTACCCCAAACTATGAAACGGTCTAATTTACCCTTTAAGCTTTGCAAAACCGGTCAAATCACCTCCTCGAGCGGTTTTGGACGGTGGTTTTACTACAGTAACAACGGTTTTACTACAGTACAAAGTTTTTGCTGTATGAATTATTCAAATTAATTACAGAAAAAAATAGATCAAAATTTACAGCAAAAACTTTGTACTAAAGCATACTATATTATATATTCACTGTGTAGATCTACTCACGTGGAGTCCAACAAAATTGGATTTTCCATTTTATGATTTTTCTGTGATTTACTATGATTTTTCAAAGATTCAGACGAAATAAATAAAAAAGAAAAAGACAAAACCTCTGTTACTGTAGCAAAACCACTGTTGCTGTAGTGAAACCACCGTTCAAAACCGCTCGAGGGGTGATTTGACCGGTTTTACAAAGTTCAGGGGGTAAATTAGAAAGTTTCATAGTTTGAGGGTAAAGTAGACCACCCCATAGCCAATGTTTTCATAAACGCTAAATGGTAAACAGTCGGTCACCCTTCGTTTAGCGTTTACACCGTTTAAACGGTGTTTAAACGGAGTTAAACGGCCTAAACAGTTTTGTACAATAACAATAAAATATACATATTTACGTAGATAAAAATAAAATATGCTAGAACCCATACATATTTACACATGTAAAAATCAAATATTCTACCAAATAATCTTATTGGAAGAAATCTAAATCCCACAACACTTCATATAATTAAAATGTTAATTAGTTTCATATTGATTGTGATAGACGTAGTCCTTTAATTCACTTAATTATAGATTAAATGGTTGTTTAGCTCATTTAATCACGTTTAATCTGATTTTGTTTAGACCGTTTAGACGGGATTAAACGGTTTAAATGGGTTTAAACGGCCCAACCGTTTAATTCACCGTTTAGAGCCTAAATAACACGGCTGACTTCTGTTTACCGTTTAAATGATGTTATTTCTGTTTACCGTTTAAACGGTATTTAAACGGACTAAACGACCGTTTAGACGAAGAGTGCCCACAGCTGGGGTGAAGCCTAATTTGAAATGGAGGGAGTACATGTCTACGCACCAGCATCTGCCACAGGGCAGACCGCAGACAGCAACAGTACACTCGTACTACGAGCGAGGGAGCCGCCCAGCACGCAACGCCGCAGTTACGCAGCGCAGCCGCAGGACAGAAACGGAACCACGATGGACCATGCATGGGCATTGGGCTTGAACAGGGCGCTGACGTCTATGACTAGGCAAAATATCTAGTAGACTAGTACCCCTGAATTATCTGAATCTTGACTCAAATTACCCAAATCCGAGGTACCCGATCCCAAATTCGAATAGCAATTTTGATTACCCGAAATTAGTTTGGGTAATTCTGTTAATATCCCCCGATATCCAAACTACCCAAAGATTTATCTGTGTCAGACGCGACTATTACACGCACGTACATGCGTTTGCCTTATAACACGCACACTCCAAAAATAAAATAAAATAAAAGTACACTTTCCATCCTAGGAAAGTAGCCGTGTGCGCTACTGAGGCAGGCCGCCAGCGTCCACCTGGAACCTTCTCTCCCCCGTTTCTCCCCTATTTGCATTTTCTTCCAGCAAACAACACAGGGCGTCCAAAAAATTAGAAGAATTACACAAACGGTCACAAAAAATAGAACCAACTAGATCTGATACTATAAAAATTTCAGTTCTTTGCATCACCTGATACGCACGTCTGATCCTACATGTAAGCAATTTAGTTCTTTTGCATAAACAATTTAGTTATTTTGCATAAGTAATTAAATAGAACTACAGTTCATACTGCATAGCAGATCTCATACTAACTGATAAAAAGCAGATCTGATCCTAACTTAAACATGCTAATGACTACTGCACATCTTACTACCATATGTTGTTCTTACTAGTACATGAATATATGTTTTATGCACCACTCATATATACATGTTGCTGCATTAAAACTTTCTTTTGTTAAATGTTGCACATGGTTGCTGCACATGGTTACTCCTACGAATGTAATAACATGCTCATTTTGATGTTTGATGGCCTTACACCTGCAATTTTATAGAAGTATAAGATAAGCACATAGATGATACCGAGAACTGAGGAAAAAATATTTAAATTAACTGAGTTGAGGATGACAAAAGCCTCAAAATTTCAACTTTCTTTAAAAAGTTCTCTGGTGAGGTCATAGGCACATTTTTAGTGTTGACACACATAATTGCTACCATAATGCTAATAACTTGCCTACCTAATGGTATTAATTTGCTTACCAGAATACTAATAAATTGCCTAACTAACAGTATGACATTGGCATGGTAGCACAAACAACAGCAGTAAAAAAGGAGATAGGTTAAAATTCTCTCCAATTAAAGCTGCTAAAGCCTGAACAGTGAGAGGGCAGCAACAAAATGTAGGGGCATGAGCCTCTGAATTAGTGGGAGCTACCCAAGTGTAGGGACATGGGCCTCTAAAAATATATCCAAAGTGCCAATGTTGACAGCCGGCGAGTAGCAACCTCAATTGGTGATGAGCAGGTTACTGCTGGGTTATGCAGTAGTGAATTACATTTTCTTAGACAGTTTAAGTATCATTTGTTAGGCAATAATGTCTTACTAAATTGGAAATTTATGTATTTTAAAAAAGCAAGTATAATATCTATGTTCATTTGCAACCTACAGCCCCACCTCCAACCACACCCCCCTGGTTTATGTAGAAGATTCTACGGTCATTGGCTCTCCATATGAGAACCTATGATTCTGATTGTAAACATGTGAAGTCAGATTAATAAATAAAGCTCCCAAACATGTGTGTGTATATATATATATATATATAACCTAGGAAAGTACCTGAGTCTCAACACGAGCATGCTTCACTAGTGTTCTAGCATCACCAATAAGTCCACTCATGGCACAGTCTATGTGCTCATCAATTTTCATGATTTCCTCCGCACTGCTTGGTTCCCGTAACATCAAAGAGCAAAGGAGAAACTGAATTCATTTTACAATTTAAACATGAAACAACCTATAGCATGAAAAACTAGAGGTTAAGTGGAGTTGCCTATCCTCTGATAAAACGATTCCTGTTATCATAGCACAAAATTGCATAAAGTTGAGCTCAATACTCTATTGCATTAGCTGTAGGTTAAAATATTACAAAAAATGAAGTAGAATGAGGGAGCGCACATCTTTGTGAAAAAGAGGAGCTATCGAAAAATAATAAACCTTGTATAAGAAATCACAATAATTCAATAATAAAATGTAGGGAATTTATGTATCCTGAAAAAGCAAAGGATCGAAAAAAGCACACCAAGCTACATTTTCTTTAGCAATGCGGTAGTGGATTGCATTTTCTTAGGCAATTTAGTGTCATTTGTTAGGCAACAATGTCTTCCTAAATAAGCAATTTATGTATCTAAAAAAGCAAGTATAGTGTCTATGTTCATTTGCAACCTACAACTCCACTCCCACCCCTATCCACGGTCTATTATAGCAGTTAGTTTGTGTATCAAGAACATTTGTACTCTGATCCAAACATAAACTAAACAGGGCTCACCACAAATGCCACAAAAATATTTCGTCATATAAGTTGAATCAGAAAATGTAGGGTAAAAACATTTGTAGTTAAGCAGAAATCAGTTAGTTTACCTCTTCAGCATTGATATCTGAGAAGAGAACCTGAAAAGTGCAAACCATGTTATGAGTATTATGCACGATGGGCAATTTACTTTAGTAAAAATACATATGACAAAGGGCTATGCAAGCTCTGAGAGCTCAGACAAGACAAATATCCATTACAGTGAAAAGTAGACAAGGACAGAAAACCAAAAATAAAACATGTCTATTTTCAGAGTCTGGAGCATGCAGATTTCAGTAGCAAACAAATGTCGCACTAGTTGCAGCTTGCAAGTTAGCACAATGTATTTGTTTCAATAACATAACGATTCCCCAATTTACTCAAGTACACATAACTCATTCATATGCATAATTACAATATAGTTGATATATCAAAAAAAACTTTCAGATAACTAGGAATTGGCAACTTTAAGTTCCCGACAGTAGCAATTCATATTAAATCATGCAATTCATTCTACTCATACCGGCCCAAATTCAGCAGTTGTTGTAAACTAAAACCGTTGACCTTCTCCTATGAAACTAACAAACAATGTAAAGCTGAAACTGAATTGAACTGTTGTACTACTACTCGCCACAATTCAACATATCTGAGAAGTGAACCACTGTTCCATTTGCCCTCCCTGCAGGTTCACTGGAATACTACTAACTAGTGATGTTCTTGGATATAAGTATTTATGACATGAACTACTGGATCTCCTAAAAACAAACAGTAGTATATCACCACAATACCTCTCCCTAAGCTGCAGCCCCCATCGACCTTTCCATGTGCAGTCTGGAGTGACCTTCCCTTTCTCGAGCAGCTCGAGGGTCCAGAAGATTTCCCTTCCAGCCAAACCTAGAGCAGAGAAGAGCAGGCTGTGATCTATGGGAATGCACGAAGGGGAAGAAATCAAATTAGACCTCAGATATAGAACATAAATGAAAAAAGGACGAAGCAAACATCTTGTCACCAGCTTGCCGCAGATTCGCCAACGGCATGAAGTGGAGGAGTTCGTTGCAAATTCCTCAAACTATCCACACGGGCTCCTGCAGCTGTGGATCTGCGGTCACAGGATCTCCTCTAGCACCAGATCTCGGGTGGGAGAGGAGGGAAGAGAGGGCAGCGGCGCGGTGAAGGCGGGGTTGCGGCGCGACGGCAGGCAGGCCGGGGATGTAGGGGTGGGTGTGCCATGGGGTTGCGACTTCTCAGATACTATCGAGCAATAGTACAAATTGCCCCTAAATTGGATAGTATTGAGCAGTACTAATGTAATACTATCATATCAGATGATTGATAATTTCAGGTGGTCGGTACAATCTGTGAGAAACATTGGCTATCTGATTGGTTGGTGAAAGCCTGAATGGCAAAGATTAGTAGCCAACATAGCTGGTTCAATCGAAATCTAGCACCAAAGCAGCATATCGCTTTAGTTGCCTTATAGAATTGGATCCCTAGTACGTAGTTACTAGCAATCAGCTCAGCCAGTGCGACAAAACTTCAGATTAAGCATAGTCCAAAAAGAGGTCATAGCAGAAAATGCAGTGGCATACTAGAACTTGAACACAGGGAGGCCGTAGATGAAGGGCTTGAACTCGTCGGAGCCACGGGTGGGGAGCCTGGGCCCGGCCTCGAGCGCCTCGACCTCCGGGTCGACCATGGGGGAGAGGAAGCTGATGAGGAGGTTGAGCAGGTAGATGCCCAGCCTGTAGGTGACGACGTAGACCCGCAGCACGTACACCACCGCAGCCGCGAGCGTGCCCGCCCACCGCCTCGCTGTGTGCGGTGCTGCACGGTCCAGATAGTGCTAGAACACCCGCGCCGCCTCCGTGTGCCACCGCTCCGCCGAGCCGCCGTCGCCGACGAGGGAGGGCTCCATGTCCGCCGCTTGGGATCCCCGACTGGGATCGTGCCTGGGGCTATGGGACTGGTCGACTAGCATCGGGTCTGCGGTGCGCGAGGAACGGTAGATCCACCTGCATCGGGTCCGCGACTCCGGCGGCGTGGGTGGTGGAGCTCGTCGCGCCTAGGGTTGTTGGCGTGGCGACCGACGCAACTAGATCTGGCTGTGGACGGGGGGAAGGAGGAGGGGTAGGGGAGAGGGAGACAGCCGGGGGAGGGGCCGGTGCCGGTGGTAGATGGGCGGCCGGCGGCGAGGTGGAGTCTGTCAGGCTAGGGGAGGAATGCGGCGTGGTCGGGTGCCTGTGCGCGTAGAGAGAAAGGGGGGAAATGGAGATGGAGACGATGGAATGGGAACGGAATGATGCGGAGTGGCTCTTGACTGGCTAGTGGATGCGCGGTGGATGGAGCGTGCGTGCACGTTGGCAAAGGCACGCACGGCCGAAACAAAGTCTTTACCTTGTATTTATTATGTGTTGTTAGTTGAACACTTGTGTCAAGGATAAATATCACGGTCCCTAAGGACGAAGGGTTAATAAGCATCAACATTAACCCAGCCGACGGTTAAGGATCACGAAACGGCTTTATCCGACCCCTCGAAGGGACTTCCGTCTTGCCCGACCCCGAGGGCAAGGCTTCCGACTCGCCCGACCCTAAGGGGGTGGGTCCCAGCTCAGCCGACCCCAAGACCACACTCTCCGCCTCGCCCGACCCCAAGGGAACCGGCCACGCGCCATCCGACCCTGCAAATGGGATTTTCGCCTCGCTCGACAAGGTTTATGCAAATAGACCCTCGGATGGGGGTCACACGCGTGCCAGAGGGGCCGTACCGATCCCAACCACTCCGGATGCGACCCGCACGTCTCAGAATGACCTGGAACAGTGACGGGCCATGCTTAGGCATCCACAACGGCCCATGACGTGGAATAGGACGGCACTATGCTGCCTAATCCCCGTACGGCCAGCATCACCATCGGCTATTTGACTCCTCCAACTCCTGTCACGGGATAGGGCGCCTCGTCTGAATTGACCAGGGGCGCATGTTGGTCCAGTGACGAACAGGACCTAGGGATGACGCATGTCTCCATCCCCCCACACGACCAAGGGGGCCCGCGAGGAGAAGAAGAGGAATGACGCCGTAGACCACCCCATCTTTTTGTTTTTCTCTTTCTTCTTTTCTTTCTTTTTCTCTTCTCTCCCTTCGCTGTAACCCGCCTTTCCTTTCAACTATAAAAGGGGAGACAGGGCGCCCCATGCAGGGCATCGCGAGACAAGCAGGATACGACCCTCTTCAAGTCAACAAACACACTCAAGCCGTAGAGACCTAAGAACCGATCCCTCTCTCGACCATTTGTAACTCCTACTACAAACTCAAGTGCAAGTAACACAAGCCGCTCACCACTGGACGTAGGGACGTACCGCCCGAACCAGTATACATTTTCATGTCCTTTTTGCATACCATCCGAGCCCAGACGCGCATACAAATTTACTCGTTGGTGTTGATCTCAAACACCGACAACTTGAATTTTTCACTTTATTAGAATATATAATTCTCTCTATTTGAACAAGTGACTATAATATATTCTCTATAAATTGTTGTTAAAATTCTATACAAATTGCTGCTGAAATTATGTATAAATTGCTACTGAAATTGTGTGTAGTTTGTTGTTTTCTATAAATTCGGGTATATCGGGTATACCTGAACCCGAACCTAATTTATCGGGTACCCGAAATTGTGGATAGTATTTTTTGGCGGCTAATATCGGGCAGTAGTTTTGATTACCTGAATTGTCCGACCAAAAAATTGGGTAACCTGAACGTCCAGTCCTAACAACGCCCGGCGTTAATTGGGTAGCGTTGTCGGGCACGGACTGGGTGGCTGGGGTGACAAACAATTCGACGTCCTGTCCATATCCGATGGA
>CM039588.1:44629504-44824604 GCA_022457205.1 Saccharum spontaneum | reverse complement strand
GAAATCATTTACTATCCTAGAATTCTGTTTGAAGTTCTCAAATTTTGAAGTTCAATTTTTTTCAAACTATACAAATGACCTCGGATGGAAAATGATATGAAACAAAGTTGTAGATTTCGATGAGTGCTACAACTTTGCAGTTGACAACCTTTTCATTAGAAATAATTTGTGGTCTCAAATTTGTATAATAATTTAAAATTCAAAATTTTCAAACGACCTTGGACGGAAAATCGACAAAAACCAAAGTTGTAGATCTCGATGGGAGCAATAAATTTATAGTTGATGACTTTTTGATTTGAAATCATTTAAGGTCCTAAAAGTATAGCTCAAGTTCTCACCATTTAAAATTCAAACCTATCAAACGACTTCGGATGGTGAAACAACCAAAAACAAAGTTGTAGATCTCGATGAGAACTACAACTTTGTAGTTAATGATTTTTTTCATTTGAAGTCGTTTAGGGTCCCAAATATTCATTTTAAAATCATAAAGAGTGAACACTAGGAGAATGAATATGTCATATAGACATAGGTGACTTAGGGGTGGAGTGGTTAGAGCTGCTATACGTGAGAATATAGGTCTCAAGTTCGAATCCCACCACGTATTTTCGAACAAAAAATCTAGTGACTTGTGTCTTTCCGTGCGAAAAATCTTGTGTATTTTTCGTGCGGCTGGCTAGTGGGGCTTCTCGGGATTAAAATATTTTTTTTACTATTTTTATACCTAATTTTAGAATATATGAAAATCCTAATTATTGTTGACCGATAACACGAACCTGCGGTGACTTTCACCGCCGAGGGGCCAAAACCGGCGGTGATAAGGGGTTTGGAACCGGCGGTGATGTGAACATTCTGCAGTAGTGAAGAGCCCCTCCACGGCACCGATAGTGGGCCCTGCCCCTGTGCCCCTACGCAGTTGGTGGGCGGCGACAGCGAGCCCTGCGTGCCTGCACGGGCGTTGCCAACAGGAAAGCCCACGGCAGCTGACAACGGGTCGGCGACCCCTATGTCCAGGGCACCTGGAATGCAAGGCTGCAACGAAACCTTATCTCATCAGCAAGTGCTATCTCCACTCGGGTTTCGGGGACCCGATGGGTTCGGTGTTGGGTGGGGATTTTCACCCGAAAGACAATTCGGGGCTAGGGCGGGTTTGATTGTTGGGTCTCGTGTGTGGATCTACGGGCACTCCATCCGACCCTGACCCGTCCCGTTGCCATCCCTAATCGAAACAAGTCTTGTTTTGATAAGAAATTAATTAAGGACCCCTGTGAAATTTTATGCAATGCATGTTCTTATATGAAATATTGGGCAGGTCTTCATGATGCAGGATTCAAGAAAGCCATCATCGAGAATGCAGCGATCTTGCTCAAAGCAACAATATATCCAAGCTTTGAAGTTCCAGTCTGATCATCCACCTCAACTGCAGATTACAGAAATGGAAGAAGACGAGGTCGACAAAAACGAGGAAGCTCAAGAGGATTAAGCTGTTTCGTGTCCTTTGGCTCAGATCTTGAAGTAGTGTTATCTTAGTTCTGAGTTTTTGAGAAAACTGGAGGGGCCGAGGCCCCTACGTCTTAGTTCTGAGTGGTTAGCTTGTGTTGTTTTCTTGTTATCTGAACTTAGTCTCTGTTTTGGTTAGCCCTGGTTCTCCTGAGTTAGATTTTTTTTGAGTGCAAGTTCTCCTGAGTTAGATGTAATTAGGTGTTAGTTTTATCTGTGTTGTGAACTGCACTCTCTTCTCTGCTGTTTCTATAATATCACTATGGATATTTTTGTTAGCAATGGAAATTGGGGTCATCCCTAAGTCAAAAAAAAAACATCTCCATGCATCTGATCAATGTAATTCGAGATTTGAAGCATGTCGTTCTAGTTCCTTAACTTCCTTCCATGTCTAATTCATGTTTCCCTAGAGTTCCACAGGGACTCCATTGAATCAAAATCATTTAAAATACCTTTATTTCACTACTACAAAACAATTTTAGGAGACAAGCTCTCTGATTAACGGAGGCGGGCATACCTAGTGACTGCCTCTATAAATGGTCAGGGGTCTCGAGGAAAATACCTATCTCCGAAAATCATTTGAGAGTTTGAACTTTTTTTACTATGGTTGAGGAGGCGTCAGGAAGCGTTGGCTTGCCTATAATTGGTGGGCCCATAAGAGGGAAGGCGTTGAGAGGCGTCAATGAGGGAGGCGTCAGGAGGCGTTAGATATGTCTATGGTTGGTGGGCCCATATGGCCGTAAGGCCTCCTAACGCCTCCAAAGTTAAGAGGATTAGGACTTCAAATAAAAGAGTGGCAATTCCTTTTTCGTGATTATTTTTTTAATCAAGGGTAAAATGGTAAATCCATAATTGTAAAAATAATGTTTGGAGTAGTATAGTTAAGGTGTATGATTCAAGTACTATAGTTAGATGAATATTTTCTTAAGTACTATAGTTGGGATGAATAATTCAAATAGTATAGTTAGATAAACATTTTATTTCTAAGGTTTATCCAGGCCATCGCCGCCGCCTGCTTCCCACCGGCGCTCCCAAGACCTCACACCAGGACATCCAGGCCGCCGTCGCCAAGGCCGCCGAGCTGCGCGCGCTCCACGCCGTGCTCCTCTAGGTCGGCGGCGGTGCCTCCAATGCAGGGACCTACGCCTGCGCCAGTCGGAGCCCTGCCGTCATCCGCCTGCCGCTGGTCGCCTGGCCGTGTCGCCGGCGCTCATCAGGACGGGCCTCCTGCCCGCCGCTGCCGAGGACTACCCCGTGTTTGCCCCGGTAAGCGGACCGGCGAACCTCTGAAACTTCTTGCGGCCACGTTTGTTTGTTTCTTGGTACCAGGAGCAAGCAGTGTTTCTGTGTGTGAAAGGTGCCTCCTTTTTGCTGCTGGATTCGCGTGCCCTGCCTTTCCTTGCTAATGTTTTCGTAAATTTTGTGGCTGTTTGATGCTAAGTCAGTGCTGGAGTCGATTGTTCTTCTTGTTGCGACAATGTTCTTTTCAGAGGTTAGCTTGTATTTCTAGGCGTAGATTCCAGTTCAACAGATGGAGGTTTTTACTTTTATTAGAAATATGTAGAACCCTGCTTTTAAGAAAGCGTACTGCACGAGAGCATGGCCACAAGGGCCCAGAACTGGCTTGGGATGCCATCATACAAAAGAGTACTGACTGACACTCGCAAACATGAAGAATCAATTGACCAGTAGTATGGTAGTATCATGTTTCCACTGAAATTATGAAATATTAAATGGTTGTGTTAAATGTGTTGCCTGCTGGTACAACATTTTCCCTTGGATCATGCATGTTTTGCTTCATGCTGCTGTACTTTCAGTTCCAGTCCGTATTGTAACATAAACCTTGCTGCTTTCTTTGATGAATCCCCACAGGCCCAGACCTATGATGAAGAGCCCTTGGGTGGAATGAACTACATTCGCCAATGCCAAGATAACAGGAGTCTGTCCGAGAACTGGGGTGGCATCGGTTTGGACCATGATGGCCTAGAAGACGAGGTGGTGTTCTCGGATTTCGACAATCACAACACCTTCTCTTCGTCAAACAGCGAGCTCCATTTCTCTTCATCAAATGAGCACCTGCGGAACAGAAAGGCATGCAGAAACCATCCGTCACTCCTTCAACCCGCCCTCTCTGCTGACAGTTTGCTCAGGTCAGCCAGCGGGATGACAGACTTTACAGAATTTAAGGCCGTTACGACGTGCAATACCTGCAAGCCTGCAACTATCAGTCGGGGCACGGAAGCTGATGAGGAAACCGAATTCAGTGAAATCAAATGTCTGTATATCTTAAATCAATTCTTAGCAGAACCCCATTCTAACATTCAGTGATATGTGGACTGTGCACAACTTTGGTGGAACCTGAATGGGAACATCAGTGGAGAATCAGGATTCAGGAGCGTTGCCTATATAGTTGGTTTTTCTTATGAAAGGAAGCTGATCAATGTTTTTGCATAATGTCCAAAGTAACTGAGATGTTGTACATCTTTCTTCATTGTAAATAAGGCTCAGTAAAGTAACAGAGATGATGTACATCTTTGTTCATTGTAAATAAGGCTCAGTTAAGGGAGATTCGGAGATTCATACATGACTTGTTCCATATAATGCTCAGGTAAGGGAGATTCATATAAGACACGTACTGATAACATTTTCATTTTTAAAATTTTTATGTATTTCTAGGAACAATAACAACAACAACATAGTCTTTTGTCCTAAGCAAATTGGGGTAGGCTAGAGTGAAACCCAAAAGAGATGAGAAACAGGGAGACACATAAAGGGACATAAAGGGCACATGACAAAAAGAGGTCACGGTTCAGGCACGTTGATTGCCAATCTCCAAGCGCTCCTGTCCATAGCTAAATCCTTGGAGATATTTCACTCCTTAAGATCTCTCTTAACGGACTCGTTCCAAGTTAGTTTAGGTCGACCTCTACCGCTCTTTACATTATCGGCCCGCTTTAGAACTCCACTACGCACCGGCGCCTCAGGAGGCCTCCGTTGGACATATCCAAACCATCTCAACCAATGTTGAATCAATTTATCCTCAATTGGTGCCACCCCAACCCTATCCCGAATATCGTCGTTCCAGACTCTATCCCTCCTTGTGTACCCACAACACCAACGCAACATACGCATCTCTGCTACACTCAATTGCTGGATATGTCGCCTTTTTGTAGGCCAACACTCAGCACCGTATAACATCGCCGGACGAATCGTCGTCCTATAGAACTTACCTTTCAGCTTCTGAGACACCCTTTTGTCACAAAGGACGCCAGAAGCTTGACGCCATTTCAACCAGTCGGCTAAAATTCTATGCCTAACATCTTCATCAATGTCTCCATCCTTTTGTAGCATCGACCCTAAATACCGAAAAGTATCCTTCTTGGCCACCGCTTGCCCATCGAGGCTAACGTCTCCCTCCTCATGCCTAGTGTATGGACGTGTTATGGGGAAGTGCATAGATTATACCTGGATGGGCGGAGGCGATAGTGCAGTGTCGGTGGAGGCAGGGATCCTGATGCGGAGGACACCGTCGACCGCGGTGGCGGAGGGCGGGGATCCTGATGCGGAGGATGCCGATGGCCGCCGCGGAGGTCGGGGACACTGACGCGGAGGATATCGGGAGCCGTAGCACAGGGTGGAGGTTCACAATGCGGCGGACGTCGGCAGCCATGACAGAGTCTAGATGTCCATGTGAACGGCGCTACGACGGCGGGGGTAAGGACAGGGTGGCCGCCACGACGAGCGAGAGCGACGGCAAGAGCGAGTGAGAGAGCAAGGCGCCGGCAACGGCTAGGGCGAGGGCAGGCAGCCTCGCGTCGCTTGAGGTGACCCTGGCTTCGGCGTGGGGTTTGGGTGGGGTGGGGTCAGTGCAATGACCATAATGCCCTTGGACGAATAAAATTAACAAAAATAGCTATTTTGTGTAGGCATCAGGAAGCGTTAGGAAGCGTTTCCAGCTATTGTAAAAGGGCTCCACTATTGGTGTTTATACTATTAAATAAATATCATTAGATTAATTATAAAATATATTTTTATAATAAATTGATTTAGAATCATAAATGTGAATAACATTCACTACAAACTTGGTCAAATATGAACCACTTTAACTGGCACACGATGCTTAGTTGTATTCTTTCTTGGACGGAGGGAGTATTAGTATTTATGACTGCCTAATATTACTCATCAACCAAACCATGGCCAAAAATACTATGGCGACACCACACCTGTGAAATGGCAGGTGGAGGCAGGGAACCAAACTACTCAGTCGACAGCTAAACTGGTACGGTGAAGGCAGAGGGTCTAGGTTTGGCAGTGAAGAAGACGCTGGTGACGTGTTGATGGTGGCGTTCATATATCTCATTGGGTCTTTGGGACTTTGGCTGCTAGCCAGGCATTAACAATGGAAGCCGTAGCTTTTCTCTCTTAATAACCCAATTTTCTACATCATTAACCACAAAATTGGCGTGTCCACCAAATTCCAACCCTTACAGCTATGACTGCTACCCAGGGATCAACAATGGAAGCTATAGCTCGTACCGTCTTCTCTTTTAATAATTCAATTTTCTACATCACTATCCACAAAATTGGCATGTCCACCAAACTCCCCCCTTAGTATAAACCTAAAGCACTATTTGCATCACAAATTTGGAGGAGTTGATAAGGTCGTTCTAGGAGAAATAAATTAAATAAGCTATCTTTGAAATGAATAGCGAAGGAGCCCCAGGACCTAATGGTTTTGGGTACCTTTCTTTAAGATCTTTTGAGGTATAATAAAGGAAAAATACATTTCCATGTTTAAGGATTTCGAACAAGGCAACCTAGATCTCAACAGACCAAACTATGGGAGAATTAGCTTAGTTCTAAAATCAAAGAGGCAAATAATATCAAACAATATAGACCAATTTGCCTTCCGAATGTGGACTACGAAGTGTTTACCACTGTGCTAAACAATAGGTTAACTTCAGTAGGCAAGGAGGTAATTGGAGGAGTCAAACAAGGTTAATAAAGGGAAGGAATATCCTTGAGGGAGTAGTAATACTTTGTGAGGCGGTACATGAACACAAAACACATAAGAAGATAGGTTTAATCATGAAAATAGACTTTGAGAAAGCATATGACCAAGTAAGATGGAATTTCTTAGAAGGAGTAATGACTAGAAAAGGATTCCTAAAGACGTAGGAAATGGATAATGTAAACGGTGCAAGGGGAAAAGAGTGTGTATAAACATCAATGGCTGCAAAAATGGGTGTTTCAGGACATACAAGGGATTGAGACAGGGTGACCCCTTGTATCCTTTACTCTTTAACTTAGTAGTGGACACCTTAAGCTCTTTGAGGAACAAAGCGGTTTCCAAGGGCACATTACTATAATACCAGCGAATATAATGCCAGGGGGCATCTCATATTCAACACACAGATGACATAGTATTGATGATAGATGGAACAAATATAGACAATTATGGGTTTTGTAGATGATTTTATATTGTTTTGAGTGGATGTCTGGGATGAGAATTAATGATCACAAAAGCAAGGTTTATGCATTTGGCATTGGGAAGGAAAGGGAAATGAGATGTGCTAATATGCTCGATGTAATTTAGGAGAACTTCCTTTGAGGTACCTAGATATCCCCACATCTAACGGTCACCTGGGGATTTCAACCTTCATGGGTTTACCTAACAAGATGATGAAGAGATTAGGCCTTAGAAAGGAAAGCACATGTCGTCAGGAGGGAGGTTGATCCTCACAACCTCATGTCTAAGTAGTTTGATTGCCATCATACATAATGGGCTCCTATCTCTTACCTAAAGGAATTCAAGATAAGATGAACTTAGTAAGAGCCAAATTCTTATGTCAAGGAGCCAGTGAAGACTTTAAATGCCATATGGCTAAATGGTCTACTGTGGATAGACCAAAAGCCCAAGGAGGTTTGAGGGTTATCAAATGAATGATTTCTTGATGACAAAATGGATTTTGAAGATAGTAAAAGACTACGATGAAGGGAACACTTATTAAGAAAGTATATGAAAAATAAATTCTTCTTTAATTTCTTTCAAAAAAAACAAGGGGACTTCACAATTCTAGCAAGGGCTACATAAACATTTATTCCACTGGGGGCAATTTACAAGGCTGGAAATGGATATTCTATTCAATTATGGAATGATGTTTGGGTTGGGAACACCCCAATGAAGATGTAGTTCCCAAATCTTACTACAAAGTGTTCCCAACCTCTCATCTATGTGAAACAGTCATATGGAGGGGGAAGTTGGGACATTCAGTTCTGGAGGTGTTTATTTAGAGAAGAAAATTCTGGAATGGGAATGAATGGTGTAGCTAGTCAAGGAAATAGAAATTAATCCAAATAAATAGGATGAGGTTCTTTGGATGTTGGATAAATCTAAGTCCTTTACTACCAAACCCCTTTACAGGTTTATATCCAATGGAGGGGTCATTGACCATCAAGCAAAAACCATTCAGAAGTGTAATCTTCTAAAGATGAAAATAAAAGTGTTTATTTGGCTGACATGCCATAACAAATTGCAATCGGCAATTACTCTAAGGAATAGGGCATGGCATGGCAGACCAACATGTTGTCATTGAGCGATTTGGATTTTACTGATCATATCTTCTTTGGATATCGATGGCGTGAATGGATTGGGTATGCATAAGAGAAGCATGTCCACTGATGACTTTGTAGGGGCAATTGGATTGGCAACAAGTTTATAGTATCTAGGAAGTTAAGCATGTTCGTGTTTGCTGGTTTCGCTTGGGCTTTGGATTAACTAGAACAAAATGGCGATTGAACAATGATTTCCCAATAAATCTACTTATGTAATATATTCTAGAGTGGATCTATTGTAGAAAATGATGACTTCTGCTGAACGCAAGCGACCAAGACAAATGGGAGGAGTTCATGAAGGGAGTTATGAAATGACTGCATGAGTTCAACACCAAGATGTTAACGCCAGTAGACATGGAGGAGCTTTAATGTCTTTAGCTGTGCGCTTATAATCTAGTATCCCCATAATGTTGTTAACCTTTTACTTGCTTTCAGTAAATGTAGAAGTAATCTTGGTTAAAAAAGCATCATAATTTTGTAATCGGTATAAATTTTCAAATCTGAAATAATCAGTTTTGATGATTGGGAAGGAGTTCGTTTAACTCACACAACATAAACAAGACACATAGAAATATTGGTATGATAAAACAACATAAAAAAATAGGGCACCTGCAGCAAGCAACATCATAGGAAATCCGAACCAACAAGAAGCACAAGAATGATCAATCAAAATGATTCTCAAATGACTGCAACAAAGAAAGTATAACTACCACAACAACTCAACGTAGCAATCCCTCACTGCTCAGTACTAAAATAGAATAGTAATGACCATAACCATAAAGGAAAACCATCAGGTAGTATATAATAAACAAATGTTAGTAAGATGCCAACTGTGCAGATTTCATTAACACCAAGCCACAAAATTGTCAAAGTGCTTACAACTTCTCATGATATATGCTACCAATGTAAGACAATGACATGCATGTAGATACTGCAATGAACAAAACAGAGAATACCATAACCACTTGCCGAGAAAGCTAGCTTGGATCACGAGACACCCAAGCCATACCGAGTTCAGTAGCAGTATTCGAAAGGGTCAATAACACAAGGATCAGATACCTCCTGGCAGCTCCAAGAAGAACTTCCTCTAGAATTAGAACTCTCCAAGACCTCCAGATTACAGTTTTGACTGGCCCGTTTAACACAAGATAGATCCTTCATCACTTTGGTGTCAGCCTCTTCCCATGAGGAGAAACTACCATTGACATAAACAATCGCCATCTCCTGCAATGCCTCTGCGTTCTCGAGGATGAACTTAATGAAGGCAAGCTCACTCTTCTTCCCCTGGTACTCATGGAAAACAATCTCCCTGATGTGTGACACGCATTCAGTACGAGCGTTGTCCTGCCAGAACTTGTGACTGAGTGTGCCAGTTGGCTGATCAGCTTTCCTAGACTGCAAAACAAATCAATGAGTTGCTGTTGTCAAAAAAAAAAATCAATGAGTTGCTCAGTTAGCTAGCTACAGATCATTTAGTTAGCATGAATCAAATGCTAGTGGAAATTAATATGAGTACCAAATTAACAAAGCAAGCGGGATCAACCCACCTTAATATGCAGTGTCTCGATGTTAGGAAAGCATCTGAGGAAGCTGGGGAGCATCTTGGCTTCACTGCGGACTCCGAAACGCACCTTCAAGGCCAATATCTTAACACTTGGGATGATGGTATTTGCGTTTGCCTTTGTCCCAATCTGTAATGTATACGATTTTCCAATGCAAAGGTCACAGATGCAGAGAGAAGACGTACTAAGCGCAGACCTCAAGAACATGTACTACTTCAATTGCAAAAATAAATGTATACAATTTTCCCAATCTGTAATATACTAAGCGCAGACCTCAAGAACATGTACTAAGCGTAGACGTCCCAATTTGTAATGTATACAGTTTTCGAATTGCAGAAATAAATGGGAGGAGAGCATAGCACCTTGATGACAGTGTCGCCAACCTCAAGAACATGTACTCCCGGCTCCAGAAATCCCACTAAGCGCAGATTGGGGGCATGCCCAATCTTGATCCTAGTGCGGGCTCTGTCACTGGAGAAAGAGGAAATCGTCTCCCATAGGAAGAGTCGCTCCAGTCGCGGGGCGTCCACAACAGCGACGTCATGGACAACGCACATGCACAGCTGCACGGACCACAGGCTGCTGCTGATGATGCGGAGGTTCACTTGCCTCTGGTTCGTGTAGAGCATGAGGGTCTTCAAGACTGGACTCCTGGCAAGGATGAAGTTGAGGTCCTTGTCATCCATGGCCATGCAGCCGAGGCGGAGCTCTTGGAGACTAGGGAAGGCAACGCCACGGGGGAGTTCCGCGGTGTTGGGAAACCTCCAGGCGCCGAGGTGGAGGCGCTTGACGAATGGCAGGCTGAAGATCGCGATCGGGAGGGGGACATCGAGCGGCCAGGGCCGATTCACGAAGATGAGCTCCTCGACGCGCTTGATGGCGAGGAGGTAGAACCAGCGCACGAGTTCGGCGTGGTGCGCGACCATGGAAGCGCTTGTGAGGTCGACGCAGCGGAAGGGCCCCGGGTGTGCCTCCAGGACCTGAGACACGGCCGCAGTGACGGCGCTGGAGTCGGCGTCGCGACCTAGGGTCCCGCCATGACCAGCGCCCGGGACGAGGAGGGTGTCGATGAGGACGAGCGGCGTGGAGCGCCACAGCGGGAGCCAGCGCGACGAGAGCAAGGCGGTGCGCGCGGCGTCCTTGACGGGAAGACGTGAGACGATGTCGCGGAGGATATTGTCCGGGAGCGTGCTGACTCGGTCCTCGGCGACACCCTCGCCGGTAGGGGATGATGAGAAGTCGGCGGAGAGGAAGGCGCCGCCGTAGACGAGCGGGTCCGGGAGCCAGGAGCTCAGGATGTCCCTCATGGTGGTGCCCATGGCGTGCGCGTTCATCCCTTGCCTCTCCATCTAGAGAAGCATAGCCTCCATGGTTGCACCGGCAAGGGACACGGGAGGGCGGTGAGGGGTTTGGGGAATTTCGGTGGAGTGGTGGCGATGCCGATGGTGATGACTGGCGCACCAGTCCACCACTATTTGTTGCAAACTGAAAGAACGGAAAGGATACGGGTTCAATTAATTAACCACCTTTGCTGCTAAGCAAGCGACTTCAAAAAGGTAAGAATCTGGCGGTCTAGTTCTGGCTTCTTTGGAAAGCGGATTCTAAGACCAAGCTGACTCCTTTTTTAAAAAAAAAGAAATCATGGAAGAGGTCAAATATCCAAACTACCTGTCTTTGTTGTGCATGTGTAACACCCAAATTTTAGAAATAATGAATTTTAAATAATTTAGATAACAATTAATGGAGAATTAAAATTTTAAAACTAATTTGGTGTTGCATTCATGCTGCTGCATTTATTTTATTTTGAGTAGTGGTTTTATTTTATTTTATTTTGTTTTGGTTTGAAACTCTTATTTGAAATTGTTTATTAAATAAGCAAATAAAAAAAACAGTTTACTCACCTGGTAAAAGCGGCCCGCTCTCCTCCTTGGCTTGGTGGGCCGATCGGCTGCATAGTAGGCCCATCTCGGCATCTTGGCCCAGTCGGCCCGAGCCAGCCGAGCCAGCAGACGCGCGGCCCAGTCCGGCTGAGCCCAACGACGGCCTCTCTCCCTTCTTCCTTTCACTGACGGGTGGGGGCCACCTGTCAGTCATCTTCTTCCTCTTGAATCGTGACCGGACCGAACTCTACGAAGCCGCCGCCGGTTCTTGCCGTGTGAGCTAGGGATTCCTACCCGATTTCGGTGATTTGAGGCTATAAATAGGACGCCTTGATCTTCTATTTTCCGTTTTTCATCTAAAACGTGAACTCTACCGCAAGGAATCGAAGGTTTAGGGTTGAGGTGGTTGGAGGTGACGGTTGCTCGCGGGTGGAGCCGTCGGGTGGATTCGGGGCCGACTTCGTGGCATTGGTGAGACCGCATTCTTCTCCTCTTTAGTTCTAGGCTATTCCTTTGGGTGGAGGTGGTCCTAGTCGCGGTTTTGAAGCTAGCCGATGGTGCGGCAATGGCGCCGCCGCCCCTTGTTGCCGTGCGTCGCGTGTGGTTCACGTGGTTAGTTTTTCTTAGCGTATTTGAGTTCGTGCGGAGCTTCTCTTTCCGTGGGATCAAACGCGGGCTTGAATGGTGGTCTCGGTGGGGAGAACCGCGATCGCCGGCCATGGAAGGGCCGCCGGCCATGGGGAAGCCGCCGGCCGGACATGGAGGGGATGATCGGATGAACACTGTGCACTTGATGATGAACACGAACCGTTGGATTCGAGATGAAGGGCTGAGATTAGAAGATACCCCTTCGCGGGGTAATCTTTCTAAAGAGTCCCTGAACTTTTTAATAATTAACCCGCCGTCCATGGCGTAAAGCTGAAAATACGTTTTCTCGTTTTGAAAACGTAATTCCTCCCGGTTAAGTTAAAAATACGTTTTCAGGAAATTACAGATTTGCCACTAGAACTGTTTTGGCCATAAAAACTTCGTTTTAACTCCGATTTGATCCGTTCAAGTTGCGTTAGGTTCGTATTTGCGAACTCTACATGTTAGTTAAGTTGTACAGTTAGTTTTTATAATTTATTTTTCGAGTTTATAATTAAGTATTTATTTATCTATAGGAAATCTTAGAAAATTCATAACTTTTACGTTTTAACTCCGAATTTGGTGATCTTTGCGTCTGTGTGATCGTAGAAACGTGTAGAAGAGTTTTATAAACTTTTATTACTGTTTTGTTACTGTTGGTGTACTGTTCTAATTATATCTCTTTGTTTGCTTCGTGTATGTTTGATTGGATGCATGTATGATGTTGATTGATGATCGAGTATAGAAGGTGAGCAGTATTTGGACGATTCGGAGTATTACTTTGAGCCAAGTCAGCAGTATTATTTGGAGAGCTTTGATCAAGGCAAGTATAACACAGGACTATCCTTGTTACCTATTCACCGAAATTATCGTACATATGCATGTGCTTACCTTGACAACCTTAGAGATTATAACTTAGTGCTTGTTGTCTTGATTCCTTGTCAACCTTGGGAATGCATATGGGTAGCTATGGCTAGTGCTTAAACTAAGAACAATGATCTTGTAATATGATTAATGGATCAAGCAATTAATCATTAAGATGATTTAATTTTAGTTAAAAGGGGGCTAGAGCATGTGTATTATTTTTGATGCTCTGGTTACTCTCCGTAAGGACTTATCTGTACGTGATCATCCGGGATATACAGTACAGCTGTGAGGGCTATATGGCTCTGGCTTTAGTTGTTCAAGAGACCTTTTCTAGCTTGTTAGTGGTTACCTTAAATGGCGTAAGAATGGCTTGCCACGTTGGGTGTAGTGCGAGCCCCTGGCCTAGTGTGTATAGGCTGTGGTTGTTGTGCCACAGGGAAGGGGGGTTCTACATCTGCCTGCCGAGTGAATCTAATGGCCCTAACTTGTTAGACGAACTTTTAAATGGCTTTATATGGTTCTCCGGTGTTTGGGCTTGATCTCCCCACTCATTTGGAAATCATGACTCACAGTGAAAGTGTACACCTCTGCGCAGAGTTAAAAACTGGTATACTAGCCGTGCTCACGGATATGAGCGGCCTTAGAACATTTACAGATAGATGATCACCATTGCTATATTATGTTTAATTATTGTTGATTATTATTATGCTCATGTTAATGTTATTCGTTATCATTATTGCAACTGATCATTGGTTCTTAAATGGGAAGTGATCTTGAAGCCATTCAATTGTCAAATATATGATTAAAAGCTAACCGCAGTTAAACAGTGTCTAGCCATTTGAGCCTCATGAACCCTGTGTTATATTTGTTGAGTTCGATATAGACTCACTCTTGCTATTTTCACCATAACAGATGAAGATTATGAGGAAGATTATCGTAATGAGTACTAGTCTTGGTGTCAACCAGTCAACCGTGTCCCTGTGTGGAGTTTCCGCTAGAGATTTCTATTAGTTATTATTATTTATCGTTCAAGACTATGTCTTAAATATTTATTCGCTATGTAATAAGCACTGTGATGATACTATGTAATTTGTCAACTTATGTGTGCGATCATGACCTGGGGCGCACATAAGTATTTTATGCATCCTATTTTTATCCTTAAAAATGGGTGTGGCAGCATGGCAGTTGCATTTTGCCTGTAATCTTATGAACTTGATTACTATTTCTATATTTATGAATGTGAACTCGGAAAAATGCCAAGCAAGTCATGTCTGTGCACCTTGGGCATCTAAATGTGAAATGGCTTCAGCTCCTCTTTTTGGCTTCAGGCGTCGTTTCGTATACAACGCTTGATACAATTTCTAATTAAGCCCACAGAAAAGCCGGTGCAAAAGTTGTGCCAAAAAGGCAAGTTTTTCTGTCACGCTACCTCTGGCTGTGTGGCGAGCACGCAGTGTCATTACTCATAACTGTAGCCAAAATTATTGTGACAGCACGCGATTTGGTCTGTGCACTACGGCAGACAGTGCCTTTGCCTAGCGTCTGGGTCTTTGCCGAGCATTATTTATCGGGCGCTCGGCAAAGGCCACCTTTGCCTATGGACAGGTCCAGATCGAGGCACTACAGGTTAGTTTTGGTTTACTCGTCGTGCATTACACGAGGATTTCCTTTCGCTTCACTAACATTACCTTTGCAACAATGTATAGGCCCAGGTGGAAACTTCGAACAAGAGGGTCGACGAGCTGGAGGCGGTTGTGGCTTCAGAGCGGGCGGCGCGGCTGGCAAGTGACCAGAGGATGTCGGACGTGCTGGCGTTTCTGCAGAGTTCTCTGGGTGTTACTTTGCCACCCAACTGATGGGTCCACCTCAGCCTCCTCCCGTCGTTTCTCCCTTCGTTGCTCTCAACACTACTCCGGTGAGTAATATATATCATACATGCATGTTATTTAGCTATTTAACTTTGTCTCATGTAATCGCTGCTCCTGTGTGTAGCCTCAGTCGGCGGGTTTGAACCACGTGCCGAACGAGCATGGGGGACCGTCACCGCCGTCACATGGGTGGCCCGGGTACCAACCTCCACCGCCGCCTCAGTGAGTAGCGTCGAAGTTGTTGTCACGTATTCCTTCTCTTGGTGATGAACCTGAACTTGTTGTGTTGAACTTCATGTCATGGACTTGGACTTGTTCTGTTAAACTTAATGAACATCAAGTT
The DNA here is from genome assembly GCA_022457205.1 of Saccharum spontaneum. Lineage (NCBI taxonomy): Eukaryota > Viridiplantae > Streptophyta > Magnoliopsida > Poales > Poaceae > Saccharum > Saccharum spontaneum. The sequence goes on along the minus strand of CM039588.1, from coordinate 44,809,345 downwards.
GTTGTAATGGACTTTATCGCCGAATAAATGATGCTATTATGAGATATATGTGCTATTGTGATATATATGGTGACGGTGGTGATAAAAACGATGAAATTGTGATATAAATGGTGTTATTTGTGTTCATGGTGATATCCAGTTGATGTATATATATGATTTGTTGTGTTTGCAGCGATAGAAAGCAAAAAATAAAAAAAACGAAATCTGGATTTCAGCTTTGCCTAGCGCAGCGCTAGGCAAAGAGCCTTTGCCGAGCGTTTTTTGGCATTGCGCTCGGCAAAGCTGCCATATTTAGCGTTGCAACACGGCAGCTTACCCAGCTTTGCCGAGTGCCCCACGCTTAGCCCTCGGCAAAGGCAATCCTTTGCCGAGCGCCAAGCTGGAGGTGCTAGACAAAGAATTTTTTTTAAAAAAAAATTAGTTTGCTCTTTGCTGAGCGCCAGGCTGGAGACGCTAGGCAAAGAAATTTTTTTTTAAAAAAATTAGTTTGCTCTTTGCCGAGCGCCAGGATGGAGGCGCTAGGCAAAGAAATTTTTTTTAAAAAAATTAGTTTGCTCTTTGCCGAGCGCCAGGATGGAGGCGCTAGGCAAAGAATTTTTTTTAAAAAAAATTAGTTTGCTCTTTGCCGAGCGCCAGGCTAGAGGCGCTAGGCAAAGAATTTTTTTTAAAAAAATTAGTTTGCTCTTTGCCGAGCGCCAGGCTGGAGGCGCTAGGCAAAGAATTTTTTTTAAAAAAATTAGTTTGCTCTTTGCGGAGCGCCGTACTGGAGGCGCTCGGCAAAGAAAACGTCACGCCGTGACCGTCGCCGTGACCGCTGCTTTTCTTTGCCGAATGCCGCCGAGGCGCTCGGCAAAGGCTTTGCCGAGCGCCCGATAAAAGACGCTCGGCAAAGGAGCCTTTGCCGGGCATTTCGTTGCCGGGAGCCCTTTGCCGAGCGTTGCGCTCGGTAAAGCCTTTGTCGAGCGCAATTCGGCCTTTGCCGAGCGTCTCAGGCGCTCGGAAAACCCACGGTCTGCAGTATTGGTGGTGCCCACCATGCACTGAGAAGGGACACACGAGAGCGGTGAGGGGTTTGGGGAATTTTGATGGAGTGGTGGCGATGCCGATGGTGATGAACTGACGCACCAGTCCATCACTATTTATTGCAAACTGAAAGAACGGAAATGGCGAGAAAATTAGATATTTAGAACTCCAAACATTGTCCTTCACAGTTTTGCCATTTGTAATGTGCACTTCGCAAAATTAGGCCTCCAAAAACATGTGACACTTGATTTACTTGCCATTTTGAATATTTTCTCTCTTTTCTAGTATTCCTCCATGTATTTGGCACCTGAAAGGCTGTTTTACCCTTATGTGAATTTGCATCTGCATGATAGGAAGAGCCCGACACTCCGTCTTTCTCCGCCCTAACCCCCGACGCAGGTGACGCTACCTCTCCCGCGAGCGCCGCCCTTCCCGACCTCGACGCGTCGACAAATGCATTTGTGAGATGAACTCAATATTATGCCCAAAATTTTTTATTCTGTTGTCCTCTCACTAACCTGGCCAGGTGGCGGCCAGCCAGCCAGCCATCCTAGGAGGCGGTGGCCAGAAAGCCAGCCCAGGCAGCGCCCCCCATGAACACATAAGTACGTAAACCACGAACAGAAGGAAGCAAAAGGCCACAAGGGCAGAAACATCCTTTCAGGTGCCAAATACATGGAGAGATATTAGAAAAGAGAAGAAATACACATAATGGCATGAAAATCAAGTATCACATGTTTGGAGGTCTATTTTTGCGAAGTCCACGTTACAAATAGGAAAACTGCGAAGCGCAACGTGTAGGGGCGGAAACAAGGGGGGCGGGCAGGGGCCCCGGCCCCCCTATGAACATGAATTTTCCACTAAGTTTTTTAAAATTCAAATAAATTTTGAAAAATCAACACTGTTGCCCCCCTAACATTCAAAAAATCAACTTTCTGGCTCCGTGAGTCCCAAAATATCCAATTTTCTCATAAATGGTACATGTTCAATTAATTAACCACCTTTCCTGTCAAGCAATCGACATCAAAATGATATGAGTCTAGCTTCTCCAAAAAGGGTTCAAGTTATGGCTTCTTTGCAAAAGCGGCTTCTATGACGAAGTTGAAGCCCTCGGTAGGATGACTCCTTTTTTTTTTAAAAAAAAAGGATATAGGTCAAATATCAGAAGTATCTCTGTCACGAGTTGCGCCATTTTGCCTGTAATTCTTATGAACTTGATCACAATTTCCATATATATGAACGTAGCTCCGGTAAAATGCCAAGCAAAGTCACGTTTGTGCGGCTTAGGCTTCTAAGTGTGAAACAACTTCAGCTTCTTCTCTTTTTGGCTTTAGAAGTCGTTTCATATAGAATGGTTGATACAACTTCTAATTAAGCCCACAGAAAAGCCGGTGCAAAAGTTGTGCCCAAAAGTTAGGTTTTCCGTCACGCTACCTTTGGCTGTGTGGCGAGGACGCGGATCAGTTACTCATAAATGTAGCCAAAATTATATATTATGATGCTGCTCATTTATACTCCAGCTAACAATAAACTAATTCTGTAATCTATAGATCAAACAATCTTGATTATTATAATCAATAATCTAGATTATTATAATCCTAAATACAATACATATTATTACTCCCTATTTTAAATTGTAAGTTATTTTGACTTTTCTGGGTACATTGTTTTTCTATGTACTTAGACATATATTATGTCTAGATACATATTAAAAAGAATGCATTTAGAAAAGCAAAATGACTTACAATTTGGAGCAGATGGATTATAATATAATTGGTGTTCAAGTATACCATAAAATGCTCACTTCGATAGAGGTAAGTATGAGGATGGAAACAATCATTTTTGAAAGTTTGGGTATAAAATTAAGGCTTGAATGACATTTAAGGAACCAAAATGACTATTCTTCCTTTCAAAAAATTATAATATTATCCTACATGCATGGTGCATCTACAAAAGAAGGCAAAATAATCCTATTAAAGTGTTCAAAATTTTAGGACTGACTAAGGCATATCACATGATGTGGGAAGTAGCTTGGCCCATAAGTAATGTATAGTTAATGGTGATGTTGACAGTTGATGAGGTAGAGATTTGTGCTAATAACGTGTTAGGACATCATTTAGTACATTTCATCTTCAACTCTTACAATCAACACAGCAAAGCACATGAGGCACATGATTCCTTTGTTCAAATCGTACTGTATGTATATCATATTTGTTTGTTAGACATTTTTGTTATAATGGTGTGTTAGAGACTTGAGTCAACTTTTCCGATCTTAAATAGGAGTATCTCCAAGCCCTCTATGAGGGCGTCCTCAATGGCAATTATAAATCGCTAGTAAGATGAGATATGGAAATCTATGTCTATATCTATACCTAATAATAGGGCGTCCTCATGGCAATTTACAAATCGCTAGCAAGATGAGACATGAAAATCTATATCTATATCTATATCTATATCTTATACCTAATAATAAAGAGACAAAATTAAATAGTTTGTTGGCTAATTCAATTTAAATAAATGTATTTCTACAATCTCCGATAAGAGCTAACATGTGGAAAATCGAGAGAGATCTCCCGTTATAATCATGGGCAGACAGATAAATCCTTGACACGTTAGCAACTAAATCCTAGCAAATATGAGAATTCATATTTACTAGCCAGTATTCTCTCATGATTTTTATGGGTCCTCAAAGAAAATCACAGACTTTGTTAGTGTAGCATCATATGGATAATATAGAAATTAAAGTTATAATATATCTACGTCTAAATATAAATATTATGTGCTTTGCAACAGTATTTAGATTCAATATAGGCTTGATAGGACATTGCAAGGAAGGAAACTGGGAGCAGAAGAGGAGCCGGGAGAGGAGGGAGGTGGCGGTCAGCAGGACACCATCAGGATTCAGAAAGAGCAGACCTAGAAAACTACTCGATACCACCTTGATTTTCCCAATAATGCAAATCACAGGGAAACGAGAGAGAAGAGATCTCAGCAATACCTTGCGCGACCCCTCGAATCGAATCCCGGCGAGGTCACCCCAAAGAGGAGAGCGATGGGGGAGAAGATGAAGCGCACCGTTCAAAATTGCCCACCAGGTCGTCACGGTGGCTAGAAGGTCTTCTAGGGAGGTGGATATTTGAGAACGAAATTCGGGCGGTGCTCAGCGGGACAGAAAACGAAAGAGACCAGTCGAGCCGCACGGGGTCTGATCGTTCACCAGATTCCAATCACGCGATCGACAGTGGAAATGGAATTGTGGCGCGAGACTAGTTATTTTGAAGTAAAAAACTTGACCTGCGGGGGTTAAGACATCTTCCGGGCATTGTGCTTAAGAAGAAGACTTTCTCACGTAGGTCGAGAAAACCCCCGAACCTCTGCCCCACCCATACACATCGGCACCCATACACATCGGCACTGCAGCTCCTGTGAGACTAGGGTGGCATTAGACCTGTGTTTTGGCGTGGGACAGACGAGAGGATTTTTTTCAACGCGCAGATAAACTGCGCCTCCTCCGGCCAACAAATCCGCTCCTAGGGGGTTCGAACTCTGGCCGGCAGGATGCAAGGCGCACGACCAGACCAACTGATCTAACGTTTGCTTACATAGAATTCTTCCTAGCTATTTTTAAAACATTGGGATGCCCTGACGATCCCCGTTTCTTCTTTCCCTATCTGGTTTTGACCAAGGTCTACCTGCAGATTCTGTATAACCCGTTCACGACACAGCTGGAAAATCATTGGACAATCGTCGTTGTTTGGAATTTGGATGCTGTATTTTCCGGGCAGGAGAGGAGCCGAATCGGACCGTGTCGGAGGGCCCACCAGTCGGTGTGTGGTTGAAGGTTTAAAGTTGTAGGCCGGGACTACAGTAGGAATCCTGCTCTTGCGTTCTCGTTGAACTAGAATTGGAATTGGAATCGCCCCAAGGCCCCGGCTGCTTTCCCCGCCTTCCTGTCCGACGATACCCCACGCCCCAACCCCTAGTCCTCGCGCCGCCGCCGCCGCCGCCCGTCCTGCGGGACACAATGCCTCCGGCCAGGGCCTCGCTGAAGGAACCAGTGGAAGATGAGAGCGAGGTCGCCTCCACCACCTTCTGCCGCATCTGCCTCGAGCCCGGTACCTATCCCTCCTTGCCTCGTTCCCGTGGGCGTCTTCCTCGACTTTCTTGATTAATTAACCTAGTTTAACTTGTTCAAAAAAAAGCCTACTTTAACTGTGCTGGATCCTGGATGGTATCACTGCTCGATGTCACGGGTCCCATGTGCACGCGTTAGAGCCTTAGAGGCATTTGGTTCGATTGGCTTGCTATGCAATTGGGCATGCGTGCGTTTCTTCCTCATTTGTTTTTACTTTAATTGGAGGATCTATTTGTTCCAGTGAGCGGGTTCTTTGATGGAAATCTGCAGTAGACGTGGGAGTCATTGTCTAGCTAGGGTTTAGCTAGGGTTTAATTTCGTGGTGACCATGCCGCCTCCGCCGCCACTGCCACCACTGATCAAAGTTGCTGCCTTTGGTTTTGGCTTAGGTGATGAACTGATATCTCCCTGTATGTGCAAGGGCACCCAGCGGTTCGTGCACCGCTCTTGCCTTGACCACTGGAGGTCTGTCAAGGTAATGCCTGTTTATTTGCCTTATTATTATTATTATTATTATTATTATTATTATTATTATTATTATTATTATTATTATTATTATTATTATTATTATTATTATTATTATTATTATTATTATTATTATTATCTTTTTCATCTCTATATCAAATTCGATTCACGTACTTAGGCTGCTTTTTATTCTGACGTTTAGTTTCTATAAGCATAATACATATAATGTTGGACTATGCACAATAATATGTTGTTCTTAGAAAGCTTGTTCTTATTTAGTTTCAACCTACAAAACGTACTCAATTAATCCTTAGCTGAAAGCAGGTTGAATGTGCTCAACTAGCCCACTACTGTACAATATTCACAGCTATCCTTTTTTTTAAAAAAAAGAAACAATAGTCACAGCTATCTCTGAGAGTTTGTACAAAATCCTGACCGTGATGTGGTATTTTAAATTTTTAATCCACTGCTATTGAGTATCTGTCGCTGATTGTTGCTCAGTGATTGCCCTTTGCTGATTCACCATTACTCTTGGGATTTGGGAATAACTTATATTATACTAACGAACACCGTTAGCCATTCCTAAAACAATGCAAATCCCCATGTTCTACCTTAAGGAAATGCTTAGTGATAGCCGTAGATTCTGTACTGACTAGTAAGCATGCATTAATAGCTGGCTACTTTAATTTGATAATGAAATCATGAGATATTTGCTAGTTACTGATATCCATATTCCATTGTTTGATCAGCATGGTAGCACTAAGTTATGTTGTATACTTGTATTCACATATCCCCTCAGGTAGGAACTGCCTTTTCACAATGCACAACATGCAAGGCGCAATTCCATCTATGGGTGCAATTTCTCAAGGGAGACAGGTGCCGCAAAATGAAGTTCCGGCTGCGTATTGCTACGGATATCCTCCTCGTGTTCATTGCTATCCAAACTGTGCGATCACCTTTCCCTCTTTTTATTTCTCTGTCACTGTTTATTTCATAGTCATATTAGTATTAGTACTATGAAACTGCAATTAGATTGTATATGATTCTTTTGGTGAAAACTGAGTGAACGTTGGTTAGTGTAATCGTGCATGTATTATTGTGAGTTCATCATATAGCATACATCATAACCTTACCTGTAACAGACATCTCAGTTGCTCTTCGTTGATTTTTCAGGCCATTGCTGCCATTAGTAGTGTGGCATATTTGCTGGATAAAGACGGAAAACTCAGGAACAGCTTTACGAATGATTGGGTTCACATTCTTTCAAAGCATCCTGTGCCCTTTTACTACTGTATCGGTAAATATCTTCTCCTTCAACTGCAGTTACAGTTGTTATGAAGTTTTGATGTTGCCCAATAATATTTTTTCGAAATCGCACATTGACACGTGTTTCATTAACTGGAAGTGAGAAGTTTTACACGTTTCGATTAGGGCCACGATGAGATTCTGGTGCCCATCATGGAGTAGAACACGACACAAGTCCCCACAGGTGGTGGATCCGGAAAGTTGTACTAAGTAATAAACAATTTCGCGACAGCAGCGGGCGTTCGGCAGCTGCTTAAGGTGCTAGGGCCAGCAGCAGCGACAGGGCCTGAAAGCCAGTTCCGACCCAGGCGTCGGGTTCCTCCTTGATCTGGTGCAGGAGCTGGGTCGAGGAGCGGCTTTTGCGGTCGAACGTGCGTCGATTTCGCTCCAGATGTACCACCAGACTAGTAGTACTAGGGAGTCAAAGCTGCGCCGGAGCGCCTCTGGCAGCCCGGCTCTGCTCGAGAGCCACCAATCCAGTAGCCTCGAGTCGTATTGTGGTGCCGTAGTGAGTGACTGTAGAAGCATGAGTAGAGGGTACCAGACCTCCCGCGTGAACACACAAGAGCAAAGGAGATGGTCCGACGTCACGTCAAGCTGATCACATAACGCACAGGTTGCGTCCGGTTGCGCATACCAGCTAGACAAATGTTAAATACTATATATATGGTGTATAGACATATACCAATTTAATTAATTAGTAAACTCGGTCTTGATTCTCTGCTGTAATCAGTCATAAACTCTCATCTAACATGTTCATCTTCTTGTAAGCTAAAATTATAATTATACATTCATTCTAATTCAATCATGTCATGCCATGAAATCGTTAATGCTATCTGCATCTTAAATCAACACCATTGCAATTATCATACAATCACAGCTTTTCGGATTGCATTTTTAACGGATATCTTCAAGTACAGGATTTTAGTATCTGCTTCTAACAAGATAGTTACTAATATATGTGCTAATCAATTCGGTTCAGGTGTGGTGGCATTTTTTACACTGGTTGGGTTTTTTGGGTTCATATTAAACTGCTCGACATGCCCGTCTTCCAACAACCGCCGCCCACGCTTGGCTAGATCCTCGAACCATGTACCAGATTCAAGGGAAGATGGCTCTGTTCTTGTTGTCTTGGTCGTTATCATTTTTGCCATCCTTGGGATTGTGTATGCCTTTGTTGCTGCAACTATTGCTGTCCAGAGGATCTTGCAAAGACACTATCACATACTTGTCAAGAAGGAGCTGACAAAGGTGAGTTAACAGTTAACGTGCTTATAGGTCTCTAATTTATGCTCAGCATTTGTTCCGAGAAAGTTATGTTTTCGTTCATTAACCAGTTATTATAAGCACATTTTGGTGTGCAGGAGTATGTCGTGCAGGACCTTCGAGGGGGTTACACACCACCAAAGATGGACCCAGAGCACGAGCAGCACCTGAAGATGCTAAGGCTCATGTAGCTACCACTTTTGCATCTCATACCAGTTCATCTACAACTTAGCATGATGTATAGTGGTTATAACATTGTTTTATTGATCCGGAAGCAACGATCTGATTACGTACATATCAAATAGAACCACGGTTAGCATGTAGAACATTAGCATGGTGTATAGGATGTGTGAGGGAATGCACATATATTGCACGAGCTGATTCTGATTATGAACCGAAGCAAACTGTTTTGAACTCATTAGTTCCATTCCTTTCAATATTTTTCATTCTGTAGCTTACCAGATAGGCTGCAAAGGTTCTGATCAATGACAGACCGTGGCATAGCTCTGATGGATGGTTACTAATGGGTGTTTTTCCTCTCTTCCCTACCAACTGAAAATAACTGCGTTTCATGCTTGAATTTATCTTCAGCCATGAGGCCGTTTGTTGCTGATGCTCTGTCTACATCTGTACATCATAGCTACACTACCTAGTAACATGCTTCACGCCGCCATGATGGCGAATATACAACTGGGGACGGGCCATTTGCTGATTAAATACTGTACATTGTTTTCGGTTGTTTTGCCTGACCCATGAAGCCTATAACTATAAGCTGGTTACAAACCTCTGGTAGGCTGGTACTGTGTACCTAGGCGAAGGGACATGGACTGTTAGTCACCTGATGAATTTTGTGATGTGCTCTGAGCTATTCTATCGGACCACATGTCCACGTCGTTTGTTTGATCGTGCGGTCGCACCACTACCGTTTAAAAAATATACACCTCAACATTTTGCTGCCTTAATTAAAAAATGCCTAAAAGAAATAACAAAGGATAAGAATTTAGCTTGGACCTGCGTAACACCTCTTCTTCGCTATCAGTCAGAGCCAAAAATTCCATTGGTAACATAAACACCATATTGACATCTGCCGATGGACCTTTATTTTTGTGCCTTATCTGCCACTGCTGATTACCAGATCTCTCATTGGAGGGACTTTCTTCTTGATATAAATCTTTTTGACGCTCTCGCTGCATTTTTCTCTTCTGTGTCTTTGTCAAACCCTCTGGACACCATTGAGGAAGCTTAGTTTTCCATACTGGCTGATAAGTCCTAGTTGTCTCCACACGACGTATATTAGGATCCCTGTAAAATATTTCTTCATCAGGAACTCTTGCATTTGCCATCTCTTCAAGTTCCTCTTGGTTTCTCGGAAAATATGCAACGCGTTTACCAAGCCTTTCATGTACACTGAGCCTGCCCCCCAGCCGATCATGTACTGATGCTCTCCCTTTGATCGGCTCATTAATGAACAAACCTTGATTACCAGATTGAAACCTTCTTACAGGATGATTAACTCCATAATAACCATTGCACTCTGGACAATCTTCAACAGTAGGTAACTTAATACCTTCCTCCCAACAATGAATAAAAAACGGACAATTCTAATGATCCTTATGCCGATTCCACTCTTCTTGACGTCTTTCCTCTTGTTGTCGTTGATACCGGTCCCTTCGCTGACGCCAGCCTTCCTGTTGTCTTCGATGAGTAATCACGATGCCAGATCGAGGAGGCCTTCCAGAACTGCCACTTTCCATCAATAGCCCCTTGCCTTTTGCATCATCGGTAGTTATCCGATGTTGGGGATCTACTGATGCATTCTTTTCAGCAGCTTCCGATGTCAACACCTTAATTTTCCCTTCAGCATCCAACATATTTGCTGGAAAAGGATGTTGATCAATTTTCATCGGCTTTTGAATCTTGGAATTGCCAAATTTTATTCTGCCAGACTCAATAGCTAACTGCAATTGTTGTCTAAATACTTTGCACTCATTGGTACTGTGTGAAGTTGCATTATGCCACTTGCAATACAGCATATGCTTCAACTCTTCTGCCGATGGGATCACATGATTAGGTGACAATTTAATCTAGCCCTCCTGAAGCAAAAGATCAAATATCTTATCAGCTTTGGTGACGTCAAAAGTAAACTTTTCTGACTCTTTGTGACCAAAGGGATAAGATATCGGCTTCTTATTCTTAACCCACTCAGCCAAACCGATAACTGGTTCGTTATCTGAATCAGAATCTTCCACCTCTTAAACAAATGAAACTTTCTTGTTCCAATTTCTTTTAGGTTCAAAAACCCTAGTGTCTTGATCAGAAATCCTTTGCACTAAATGACTTAGGCTTTCGAACTCCTGAGAAGCATATCTGTCCTTAAGATGTGGTAACAATCCTTGAAAGGCCAAATCGGCAAGCTGCCGATCATCCAACACCAGGCTATAACACTTATTCTTTACATCTCGTAGCCTTTGCACAAAGCCTTCTACCGATTCATCATTGCGTTGTTTCATCTTTACCAAATCGGTAAGCTTCTTTTCATGAACTCCAGCAAAGAAATACTTATGAAATTGCTTTTCCAGATCAGCCCAAGTGATAATAGAATTTGGCGGTAGTGAAATAAACCATGTAAATGCTGATCCAGATAGAGATGATGAGAACAGTCGAACTCTCAATTCATCTCTGCAAGCTGCCTCTCCACATTGAATAATAAAACAATTAACATGCTCCATGGTTGATGTATCGTCTTGCCTAGAAAACTTAGTGAAATCTGGCACCTTGTAACGATTTGGGAGAGGAATTAAATCATATGCCGGAGGATACGGAGTCCGATAAGAATAGGTATTAACTTTGGGCTTGATCCCAAACTGATCATTCATAATTTCTGCTATTTTATCGGCCCAAAAAGCATCAACATCTTGTTGACGATATTGTTGAATCTCCACTGGAGGTATCTGCTGGTACCCTTCTGCATACCTTTGTGGCCCATGATCTCCAGCAATTGGCACATTTGCCACTATCTGTGGTCCATTAACCTGCTGAAAAGGGTTCATCGGCTGAGCTGCCGATGCTTGATTCTGAAAACCAGCATGCATGTGACCTTGATGAACACCTGTGGCTTGCTGATTTGGCTGAACTGTATGTTGAGTGGGAAACTGCCCTGACCAATTATTAGTATTCATCGGTACAAAATTTGCCGATGGCTGGTAGCTTGTTGGCATTGCTGGATAATTACATCCAACTTGAGGCATAACCTGGACTCCAGGTTGACTGGCGATAGGAGCCTTCTGCTGCATCGGTAACAAATTTGCCGATGGACTTGAATTAGATGTTTGACCTAAAGACACCTGGAAACCTCCTAAAGCTGGTTGCACAATAGTTGCTGTAGTATATTGAGGTACTTGAGCTATCGGCGAACCGGCCGATGGCATAGGAGCTTTTCCCGCTGCATCAAACACTTGAGGTGATCCATGGTTAAAAACAGATGGCTCTGGAGGCATACCATATCCCCACCAATTAGCAGGAGTCTGATTATTCTGTGGTACAGGACCTGATAAAGCCGATGCTGATAGATCTGTATTAAGCTGAACTCGTCCTGATAATGCTGAATCCGGACGCATCGGTGTAGACTGTACATTAGATAAACCTGCTGATACTGGAGGAGAAGAAATCTCTGTACCCACAATGGCCGGGGGAGCCGATGGAGCAATAGCAGATGCTACTTCTGGTTGATGATAAGCAGGCCCAACGTAACGAGGTGACGCTTGCCCTTCTTTGAAAGTTCGAATCACAGCATTATGAACAGTATTGGACAACACATTGGAGTGATTAATTAAAGCATGATTCACTGCAGAATTAACCATCTCTTGAAGTTTACTCGGATTAGAATCAAAGGTAACTTGCCGAGGCAACGGCAAGTCCTGCTTCTGGATGACTTGTCCACTTTTGTTCAAGCTGAATGACTTCAAGCAGAGCTGTCTGTATTCTTCTATAGCCCTCTCCATAGCTTGCTTCTGATCGTCCTTAAGATCTTCTTCTGTTACTGCGATGATGTTCCCAGCATCGATCTCAGGATTAAGCATCTTGACTAGATCTGTCCCACCGAGCGTGCCAAAAGATGTGTTGATGCAAAAGTAAATCTGCAAACACAAAGGGCTAATACCCGAAATCGATATCCAAAGCGTGCCAGTCGATTTGACCTGTTAATCGACAAGGATGAAGATACGAGCACTTTGGTCCTGACAACAGCGATACGCCCGGAAGTCACGGCCAAGAGGTACTCACGCGGAACTCGAAGATCGTCGAAGATTGCACTTAGAGCAATGCAACTCGCCGAATCGATGAGAACTCGTAAAAAAGGAAAAATATGCAAATTGACGAAGTCGCCGAAAGTAGATGTAAATAAGAGTAAAAGCTGTTTTTTGATGTATTGATTGATCCCCTATTACATTGCCCTTCACTCTATATTTATATCCTGATCTATAGAAATGTAACTAAATACGACTAGGACACTAAATCCAAATCTAAGGAAACACATGACTTTGATACAACTCAGACTCTACTAAACGTATACAAGGAAATTAACTCCTATTTTACTCCGCCTCGTTCACGATGGTATTCTTATCGACCTCCTTTTCAACGGCACAGTCCCTGTTCCATCGGCAGCAGCCTTCAAGTTCCTTCCATCGGTTCATTCCCTATTTCATCGGCAACAGTCTTCATACCCTCCTTCATCGGTACATTCCCTGTTTCATCGGTAGCAGTCTCCAAACCCTCTTTCATCGGCATCGGCAATAATACCCTTAACCTCATCGGCAACACTTCAAATTGAATCCATACGCTGCCACCACTCACAAACAAGCTTATTCTCCTCGGCTATCAATCTACACGGTAATCTTTCCTCTGTTGATTAGCCCTTCCTGATCATCTTGACACGTGCTAAAAACGATGTCAACAGCAATAAACAATTAAAAGTACTCAAGATAGATTTATAAAACACTAGGTTCAGCATGCACCGGGGCTTGCCTTTTAGAAAGGTCGATGGCCGGTGGTCAGGACACTCGGGCAGATCTCCTGCATGAGCTTCGTCGCCGGTTGGTTCCTCTGGCTGCTCCGGCTGGTCCTGGACTTCCTCCGGTATCACTTGCTCGAACTCGAGGAGCGTTACCCCCTCCGGAACACCTATTTTATGAGTGCATAATAAATCTCATGGATGCAACATGCTCGGAATGAAGTGCATTACAACACGCTTAAAGCTCTATTCAAATCACTTCAATTATTAAGTGCAAATTTCCTCTCCGATAGAGAAGTACTCACCTAATCTACTCAACCTAAGGTATAGCTGTTCTTCTTCGGTTAAGGCCCTAACACCTAACAATCACAAGAGTAACATCACTTAGGTTACCACATCCAACACCAAAATATCACAGCAAGACATTCGGGACAGCAGCTAATTGTTTCTAACATAACTGGAGATTCCCAACTCCAAAAGATATGATCTAAGACAATCTGAAAAGCTTATGAAATGCCCTACAAATCACCTTCAGACCGCAACCCTAAATTCCTAAGTTTTTCATGTCGAATTTCCCAAGTTCCAGAATCTGTCCTCTCTAAACAGAGAGCAGCCAATTCTGGACTGCCACTTAAAACAGCAATAACTCCTAAACTAAGAAGCCAAATGCTCCCAAATTTTGACACAAGCTAGGTTATCAAGTTTACTACAACTTTGGTGTTTACAAGTTTTCCAGCAAACACCTTTATTAAAGGTCAAACTCAATGATACCACCAGCTGTCCAGAAAACCTAGAATTGCAAAGATTAAATATTTATTTATGTGAAAAATTTCCCCTAAGACTAAACTAATGTCACCAAAAGTTCACATTGGTCACAAAAACACCAGAAAGTAAGATGTGACCACCTAGAATATTTATTTACACCCCTTTCTTAATTTACTTAATTAATTAAGTGGAATTTTAATCATATATGTAAACTACTCCTAAAATTCTATAAAAATTACAGGAGACTCTCTGACCTAAAAAGAGTCTACTGGAAAAATTTGAACTAAAATTATTCACAGAAACTTCCTACACAAAATTCACAAACCAAAAAGGCTGATTTTTGTATAATTAACAAATCTCATTGAAAAGTATCAAACAACAGATTTCATATTTTTTTAGACACTTTAGGGTACCAGGACATCCTCCAAAAAGTTATAAGAACATTGCACATGTATAAAAATTACTAAAATTCATTCAAGTATTCCCTAAAGCAACATGATATCATTATAACTTGAAAAGTAATCAAGCACTAGTGCCCAAATTTTTACCAGAGTTAATACAAGTATAAATTAGCCTACCCACCAAATTTCATAATTTTTGGAACACTACAATTCAAGTTATTCATTTAACAAATCTACCTCCCTTTTACGACACATTTCAAAGACCTATTTAATTCTCCCAGAAATTAAACATCACATATCCAGTTTATATTTTTCTAAAATACTACACATCATGCAGAGCATAACAAAATTTACTTCATAATTTTTAAGCAAGTAAAACCCTAGATATACATTTTCCAAAACTTAATTAAAACTGTGACAGAATAAATAAAAATGAAATAAATCTCATTCGGTACTGGGCCGGCCCGGAAACAGACGCGGCCCACGGCGCGCGCGCGGCCTGCTCGGCCATCCCGCCCGCGCGGCGCTGCCAGGTGGGGTCCGTTGCCAGAGAGAGAAGCGGAGGGGGGGGGGGGGGAAGGCCGCGGGCTCCGGCGAGTTCTGGCTCGCTGACGACGACGTCTCTGGCGACGGGAAGAGCACCGACGGTTTCCACGTGACCTCCCGCATCGACCAACCCTCGATTCACGGATCCTACCCCACCCTAGCTACGACGGCCATGGTGACCGCGGCTCGGAGGCGGCACCCGGTGGCGCTCCGGTGAGCTCCGGGAGCCAGGGACCTAGGTTAGGTGCGCTACGGCTTCCAGAGGAGATGGCGGACCTTTCCATGCTAAGGACAAGGACGGAGGTGGGGCGAGTGCAGCTGGCCGCGTGAGCACCGCACCGACGGCCATGGCGCGGCAGCGCACGACTGTGTTCCGGCGTGTACCGTCCACCCTATCCGGTAACGTCATCGCCTAAGCTTCTCTACCCGACCCGGAACCCAGAACAAGAACTAGCGAGAATGGAGGGTGACCGTAGGAAGCTGGCCACGGTGAGCCGGCGCGCGGACAATACGCCGGCGAGGACTCGCGGTGGCGGAAGTGGAAATTCACCCTCACCTCAGCACAATCGGGTCAGGCAACGGGTGGAGGAGGTGGAGGGGACTCTGGCGGAGCGGTGGACGGGGTTTGGGTGACGGTGGTGAGACGGTGAGCTCGCGCGAGCACGGAGAAGGATGCGGCGGCAATGGTGCCTCCGTTTTCCGCTTCGGTGAACCCGGCCAGAGCGAGAGTGAAAGGGAGAAGGGTGAGCTCGAGTGTGGGGGTGGAGGTGTCGGCTCGACCTTCATCTTCGCTCCTGGGCTCGCGACGTGGGGCGTCGGCAGAACGCGTGCGCCACACGGCCACCAGGCTCTGCCCGAGCGCCACGACACGGGCCGTCTGTCCGACTGAACGACGCCGACGTCGACTGAATGAAGCCGACGTGGTGACCTGACAGCGGAATTTTGGCGTTGATTATCTTCCAAACCAGCTAGATTTCGTCGAAGGTGACTACATCAATTATGTAGAGCTATGTGAGAGCAACAAGTTTGTCAATTGGAGCTTGGACTGGTTCGGCCTATATTTGAAACTACAGGGCTCCAAAGTGGGTCACTTGGAAACTGGAACTTAGTTTCAGTCACAATGCCGACTGAACCCCGATTTTCTAGACATCATATCTCCTAAACCATTTATAACTAGGTGATGGTGATGTTGGCAATGTTGTAGAGCTAGGTGAGTACTACAAAAGTGTCAACATGAGTTGGAGCTGGTTTGGTCTGGTTTGCAAACTACAAGCTTCCAAAGTAGGTCACTATCAAACTGGAGGGACACTTTTGAGACTTAGAAAAATTCTAAGTGCTGAGACAGCCCCTCTAGCTGACTTGTGGGCCAATTTTGAGCATGTTCTGGTCAGTTTCATGAGATGGTCATATTGAGACTTTTGTTCCCCATAAAATGCCCTACAACTTTGATTAAGGGTGCTCCTCCATACAAGGTCTCTAAGCTAGACTTTTTAATTGGTAAAACTAAGGCATCCTAGGGCTAAATGCTGGTCAACCACACCTTGGAGGGCATTTTGGTAATTTTGGTCAACATGAACCTTGCTCCATTAGTGACCCTAAGGGTAATTAAGGTGTTGTAAGATATAATTAGCTACTCTACCCCTTAGTTACACAAAAACACTAGTGTCACATGATTGGAAACAATCAAAAACCCTAAAACACTCACATTTGTTGCAACAAAGTAAACATAATGAAATGATGAATGTCCATGCTTATGCAAATGCAGTGCAATTATGGAGCTAAACACCTGAGGTGTTACAATTTGTCCCTTAGCATTTGGATTCATTAATAATTAATAGGTTCATGTAAAAAATATGTCTATATAGTGTTTCTGTGATGCATGCATTGGGCACTCTCCATGTACTAAACAATAGGTAACTGAGGTGAGGAGGGAATCTGATTTCACATTATTTTATATAGGTGTGGGGCATCAGAAAATTACATGCTTCAGTGGATATGATACGATCAAGACCTATTGAGTGCTCTAGCTATTCCACCATGTACTAGTGAACAATTGTAGTATTTTCCTTCTGGGGCTTGCTGGGTAGCATGGTTGGGAACCCTGATTCCCTGGAAGGCGGTTATATGTTTCTTGATTTTTAGGGAAGTACCACTATTCTGAAACTAGAGTAGATATTAACTATATTGCTTAGTGTAAGTATCACAGTTAGCAGTATGATGTATAGAGAGGATTATTACCAACTAGCACCTACTAGGTTTCTTTACTCTTTGTTAATTAAGATATCTCTGTTCAATGTTCTTCCCGAGTAATATGTGGCTTTGATGCATCCTGAGACAACATATTGGTTAAACCTTATTATTTTTGTTAGAATTTCCCTTATGAGAATGTATTCATGTCTAGAAATTGCATTTTTTTTGCTTGCAAATTATGCATCCTGATTGATTAGGCATACCTCTACTAATTTCTTGTCCTCATTTCCTCATTGTATCTGTGTGCCCAGGTCCTGGATAGCTGATCAGCTTCCCGTTTTTTTTATCTGTGTGCCCCTTGGTGTTTCTTTTATGGGTAATTTCTTATTTTCCCTCTTGTCCGAAGTTATTACTCTTTTCTGTATTGATTGACTTACTAATGTTAAATCAGCGCAGTACAAAAATTCGTTCACGGCTTGGCCGGCATATGTGCCTTCCGAGTGTGTAGTGCAGGTGGTAAAGGAGGTATCACGCGAGGGGGAGGTCACGAGTTCAAATCCCGCCGACCACGTAGCCGCGAATTTTGCGCGAAAAATGCCACGACTTGCGACATCGACGGAGACGGGCGGACACTGGCCAGTGGCCCCCTCCCCGGATTAAAAAATTTTTGTTCGGGTTTTTTTCGTATTTTTTCATTTCACGCACTCGGCAAAGCCGGCAAAGCATCCTGCAGTGATTATTAGCACTCTTGCAAAGACCTATTGTGACGTTAACTTTCTATCATTTGGGAGGCACCAATTGCTAAACGAGGACATTTCATCTTCAATTACTCTGTCCGTTGTTATGTTTGTTTGCTTGTCATCATATATATTGTGTGGCTGATTGATTTTTCATCATAGTACAAATATGTTATATTGTGCTTGTTTAAGGTAGGCTGATTAATTACCATGCATTATCTGGTGATATAGGTGATTTTTATCTTTGTTTATTTTGACTTCAACTCCATGGCATATTTGTATGGGCTTGCTCAATTTGCTGTTCTGCTTGGAGTTTGTGTGTAACCTGTTTAACATTCTGACTTTCTGAACAGTGAGCAGTGTGGCGTATGTGAACAATAGGTCAAGCTTGAGCTATTATCGTCTTGGTGCAGGTTTTTGTGTTGTTACCGTCCAATCATGAGTGATTAGAGTTTATTTTCTCCTTACTTTCCGTGTCAATCTATGATGAGCCAATCATGTGTGTGTGTGTTTTTTTTGTTAGTGAGACCTTGTTTGCACTGTTTTGAAATAACACCTGAGTTTAAGAAACAATAAGGAATGTAGGTACATTCAAGATAATTGTGAGGCCTTGTTGGGTACTAATTTGGTTCAAAATAAACCTTTCAGCAACACATGCAGTAAAACTGTCTGAATTTGTCCCCTAGCATTTGGATTCATTAATAATTAATAGGTTCATGTAAAAAATATGTCTATATAGTGTTTCTCTGATGCATGCATTGGGCACTCTCCATGTACTAAACAATAGGTAATTGAGGTGAGGAGGGAATCTGATTTCACATTATTTTATATAGGTGTGGGGCATCAGAAAATTACATGCTTCAGTGGATATGATACAATATTCACTTGAGCTTTCAGCCGCTTATTTTCAGCCAGCCAGCAGTGTTTTTCTCTCACAACAAATCAGCCAACAGTACTTTCAGCCGCTTATTTTCAGCCAAGCGAACAGGCTGGTAGTATTTTTATTCTGGGGCTTGCTGGGTAGCATGGTTGGGAATCCTGATTCCCTGGAAGGCGGTTATATGTTTCTTGATTTTTAGGGAAGTACCACTATTCTGAAACTAGAGTAGATATTAACTGTATTGCTTAGTGTAAGTATCACAGTTAGCAATATGATGTATAGAGAGTATTATTACCAACTAGCACCTACTATGTTTCTTTACTCTTTGTTAATCTAAGATTTCTCTGTTCAATGTTCTTCCCGAGTAATATGTGGCTTTGATGCATCCTGAGACAACATATTGGTTAAACCTTATTATTTTTGTTAGAATTTCCCTTATGAGAATGTATTCATGTCTAGAAATTGCATTTTTTTTGCTTGCAAATTAGGCATCCTGATTGATTAGGCATACCTCTACTAATTGCTTGTCCTCATTTCCTCATTGTATCTGTGTGCCCAGGTCCTGGATAGCTGATCAGCTTCCCGTTTTTTTTTTTTTGCCCCTTGGTATTTCTTTTATGGGTAATTTCTTATTTTCCCTCTTGTCCGAAGTTATTACTCTTTTCTGTATTGATTGACTTACTAATGTTAAATCAGCGCAATACAAAAATTCGTTCATGGCTTGGCCGGCATATGTGCCTTCTGAATAGAACTGATTCAGTTCCATGACTTCATGCATCCCGAAAACATTTGCTTTCTAGCATGTTTTATGCACAAAAGAGTTGCAGTGTTTGTCACGGCCCAAGACAAGTGCTGAAGACGTGTCCAAGACAAGAAAGCGTATTTCTCATTTATGTAATAACGTAGACATTGACATGTGGGTCCACAGGACCAAGGGCTGGATGCCTTAAGAACCAGAACTGTCGCTGTAATGAACTTATCAAAAATACTACTAAGTCAATAGACTACCGCAAGCCAGAGGTTCAGCTCTGCTCCGTTGGCCGATTCCGGCGATCCTCTTGTCGCTCACGTCGACGGCGTCCTCGCCGGCGGCTAAGGGTGTAACAATTGGTATCAAAGGCGGTCATTCCTCAGATCCCACCCTATCCCTACCCAATTCTTGCTGGATCGATCCGATCCACCAACCACAGACATGCATGGCGGCGGCATGATGGGAGCTCGAATCCACGACGAGCACAAGCGCCCGGCGGCGGCGTGACGGGAGAACTTGCTGGATCGATCGGATTTGGCCAAAGCAACGGCTCACGGTGGCGGCGTGACAGGGATTCGCATCCACAGCGAACACGAGCGCATGGCGGCGGCGTGATGGGTTCTGGACACGAGCACGTCGTCCACGACTTCGGCTTCCACTACTTCGCTTGGGGGACTACACCGACAACTAGGGTTTGGCAGCGTGAACCACTGTGAGCTCAATCCTTCCGCTCACCTCCTTTTCTCTTAGCACAACTTGACGATGAACAAGGGTTGCGCGGCATCTGTTCGCGTGTAAAATTCCGAAGTTTGGTCGCTCAAGCTTGGTGCGGTGGCGTTGGCGAGGAAGTATTCGTGGATTTGGGTTGTAGAGTGCTGATCTCTGTGTAAAATCCCTTGATCCCGCCTTACTTCCGGTAGTTGAGTACTTGTGAAGCACGCAGTAGGGGAGGTTTCGCCTGTTGCTTCACAGTGGAGTCATCAAGTGTTCGACAGATTGCCACGACGGCTCCACCCAAGCCTTCCAAACAGACCCAGATACTGCTGGACGAAATGTCGAAGAAAAGTGATGATGAGAAGTCCCATTGGGATCAGATGTTAGAAAGTGTCGACCTCCTGTTCGACAGAATGAATGACATTAATATAACCTAGCAAGACCTGAAGAATCAAGTGATAGCCAGCACTCAAAAGGAAAAAGTATAATTGACCCCCCAACTATAGGGGTGGTCTAATTTACCCCCGAACTATGAAATGGTCTAATTTACCTCCTGAACTTTGCAAAACCGGCCAAATCACCCCCCTCGAGCGGTTTTGGGCGGTGGTTTTGCTACAGTGTCAGCTGTTTTGCTACAGTAACAACAATTTTGTCTTTTTCTTTTTTATTTATTTCGTCTGAATCTTTGAAAAATCATAGTAAATCACAGAAAAATCATAAAATGGAAAATCCAATTTTGTTGGACTCCACATGAGTAGATCTACACAATGAATATATAATATAGTATAAAATGAATATATACAAAAGAAAAAGAAAAAGGCAAAACCACCGCCCAAAACCGCCCGAGGGGGTGATTTGGCCGGTTTTGCAAAGTTCAGGGGGTAAATTAGACCATTTCATAGTTCGGGGGGTAAAGTAGACCACCCCTATAGTTGGGGGGGTCAATTAGACTTTTTCCGCACTCAAAAGGTGGATAAGTTTGCTGAACAGCAAGAGCTGATATCCAAGCAAGTCAAGGCCAATGGGCATGCGCTGGCTCAGCTTACTCTGCAGCAATTTGACCGAGAAGATAGACTTTTCAGTGATGGATCAAGTTCAGTGGTGTTTGAGGAAGAAGGAGAGGATTTCCAGAATGTTTTTGGTAAGGGCAAGACTCCACACAAGCCAGCCTCTCCCAAACAGCCCAGATACTCACGTGAACACAACATAAAAGATGCTCTACCCCATCACTCATTACCCAAGATGCAATTCCCAACATTTGATGGAGATCATCCAAAAATCTTGTTTGATAATTGTGAAAACTACTTCACCATCTACACTATTCCTGAGAAGCTATGGGTCACAGCAGCATCCATGCATCTACAAGGCAATGCAGCCAAGTGGTGGCAAGCTTACAAGCAAACTCATAGGAAGATTACCTGGAAAGAATTCTGTATAGCAGTGTACACTAAGTTTGGCTCTGATGATTACAGATCAGCAATTGTAGATCTGCTAAGTCTGAAACAGACTGGCACAGTTGAGGATTACACTACTCAGTTCCAAGCTCTCCAATTTGAAGTCACAACGCATAGCTCTAATGATGATGAGCTTTTCTTTGCAACCACTTATGTCAATGGGCTCAGAGATGATATTAGAGCTGTAGTTGAGCCCCATGTACCAACCATTATCACAAGAGCTGCAACTATTGCCAAGATCCAACAGAGGCAATCAGAAAGGAACAAACTCCAGTATCAAAGAGCACAAAATCAAGCCCGGCTCTAGCAGAAGCAAGAAACTAAACCCAACACAGCATATGCACACTTGTGGCGAGATAAGCAGCTCCATGATTACAAAAAGGCTAATAATTTGTGCTATCATTGTGGAGACAAATTTGAGGCTGGCCATGCTGAAGTTTGTACAAAGCGAAACAAGCCACAACTCAATGCTATAATTGTGAATGACCTGGATAAAGAAATTGATGAAGACCCGCTCAATGAAATGGCAGTACAGGAAATTCTTACTGAAGATTTTGGTCAATTATCACTAAATGCTTTGGCTGGTACAACATCATCTTCATGTATGCAACTCAAAGCCACTGTCAAAAACAAGACAATGCTCATCCTGGTGGACACAGGGAGCTCTCATAGTTTTGTCAGTGCACATTTTGTCGCCATGTCCCAACTACCAACAGTGCCAATATCTCCACAAAAGATCAAGTTGCCAAATGGTGAATGGATGACTACTGCTAAGAGGGTATCTAATTTGTCATGGCTGATCCAAGGGCACACATTCCACACTGATACGATAGTGTTGGATCTTCTTCCATATGATGCAATCCTTGGGTATGACTTGTTACAAACCAACAGCCCAATGAGCTGTGATTGGCAAGCCAAGAAATTGCAGTTTACTCATTCAGGGAAGTCAGTAACCCTGTATGGATTACAAGACCCTCCTTCCACACCTGCTACAATTTTAGCAAAACAGGTGTACAAATCTTCTCAAGGAAATGACATTTGGGCATATGTGATAGTGGACCCTCTAACACCATCAGACTCACCTCAGCCAACGAAACACACTCAACATGAGGACCTCCAGCACTTATTGGCACAGTATGCTGATGTGTTTCAAGAGCCAAAACAACTGCCACCTTAGCGCAGTTATGATCATTCCATACCATTGCAACCAGGATCTATACCAGTGAACTCTCGACCCTACCATTACTCTCCTCAGCACAAGAATGAGATTGAGAGTCAAGTGAAGCAGTTAGTGGAAAGTGGTTTTATCACCCATAGTCACAGCCCCTTTGCTTCACTAGTATTGCTTGTAAAAAAAACATAGTAGCTGGAGATTCTGTGTTGACTACAGAAAACTCAATGATATGACAATCAAAAACAGATTTCTCATGCCCATCATAGAGGAGCTTATAGATGAATTGGCTAGTGCAAAATTCTTCACAAAGCTTGACATGAAATCTGGGTATTGTCAGATCAGGATGTTACTTACAGATGAACATAAAACTCCCTTCAAAACTCATCAAGGACACTACCAGTTTAAGGTCATGCCATTTGGCCACACCAATGCTCCTGCCACCTTCCAGTGTGTTATGAATCAGGTGCTGCAACCTTTTCTTAGGCACTTTGTGTTAGTCTTCTTAGATGACATTCTCATTTATAGTCAATCTTGGAATGATCATCTACAACACTTACAACAAGTCCTTGAGACCTTGAGGAAACATCAACTCTATCTCAAATTATCCAAGTGTACATTTGCCAAGACTATCCTTGAATACTTGGGCCACATTATTTCTGACAAAGGTGTGGCAACAGACCCCACAAAAATTGAAGCTATGTTGAAATGGCCACCACCAACCTCCATGACAGAACTTCGAGCTTTCCTTGGTCTAACAGGTTACTATAGGAAGTTTGTCAGCAAGTATGGTGTCCTAGCTAAGCCCCTGACAAACATTCTGAGATTAAAGACCTTCCAATGGTCACCTGAGGCTCAGCATGCCTTTGACAGTATCAAGCAAGCTATGACCAAGACACCAGTCTTGGCTATGCCCAATTTTAACCTTCAATTCACAGTTGAAACAGACACATGTGCTGAAGGTATTGGTGCAGTACTAATGCAACAGGGCCAACCAATAGCATATTTGAGCAAAGCACTGGGAGAAAAGCACAAGACACTATCCATATATGAGAAAGAATTCTTGGCTTTAATTATGGCAGTCGAAAAGTGGCGTCCATACTTTCAACGGCAAGAATTTGTCATTCTGACTGACCACATGTCATTATCATATTTAAATGACCAAAATTTGTATTCAGATCATCTCCAGCGAAAGGCAATGACTAGGCTTATGGGGCTCCAGTTCAAAATTCTGTACAAGCCAAGCAAGGAGAACTTAGTTGCTGATGCATTGTCCCAAGTAGCTCACCTATATGCCATCCAAGAAGTAGCAGTGGTGCAGCCACAGTGGGTCCAGGAGGTCTTGAATTCATATGCAGCAGATCTCAAAGCACAACAGCTCCTCACTGAATTGGCCGCTGAGCTCCACGCGTGCTGTCGCCGAAGAGCCCCATGTTGTAGGCGAGCTCTGTGCTGCCGAGATCCATGCTGCCAATGAGCTCCGCGCTGGCGACCTCCGTGACATCGAGCTTCATTCCGGCATCGAGCTCCGTGTTGACAAGCCTCAATTCGCCAAAGCAACAAGAAAATGTTACGCTGAAAGCACATGTAATCCTATGTCTCAACTATTTCAAGTATTTTATATGCACGTTGCAAGCGTTTCATTTGGATGTTGCATATGTTGTCATAGCTATACACGTATGTTGCAAGTGTATTGTTCTAATTGTTTCAGTTATTTCAGACGTATGTTGCACGTGTTTTATCTGGTTGTTGTATATGTTTCAAGTATGCTGTGAGTGTTTTATCTGAATGTTGCATGTGTTTCACAGATATGTTGCAAGTGTTTCATTTGGATGTTGCATATGTTTTACAATGGCTAGACGTATGTTGCAAGTGTTTGAACTATTTTCGGATGTATGTTGCAATTGTTTCATCTAGATGTTGCAAAAATAGATCTGGTGTTGCACGGTGGGACCCATATGCAACAGTCGCTTGTTGCAGCTGTTGGGCCTACTTGCATGTGCGTGGGTGTGGAGGGGGCGCGAGCGGTAGGCACGGGAAACGGTGTGGGCGTAGATCGAGACGGAGCGACGCGAGATATGGAGCGGTGTGGGACATGATGTGGCGTGAGCCTCCACGTAAAGCGGGCGTAGGCGTGCAGGTGGGTGCAGCCACATGTCTACACGGGGGCATGGGCGTCTGGATGTCAGCCCTTGTCCGGACGTCCGAGTCCTAGCCTGACCATTATTTAATTTTTTTTGTGGTAGATGACAGCATAGTTTTTTTTCAGTGGTAGACCACAGTGTCAGTCAGCAGCTTCGTAGGTAGGTGTTGCTTTAAAAAACGGTCATATACACAAAATATGGGCCCGAGAGCCACCGGATTCGGACATTTGGACCAACAACGCTGAACCCTAGAAGCTCACCCACCAAAGCGGCAGGAACAACAAAACTCCACACTCCACAGTCCACACTGGCCGCCACTTCACTTTCACCAAACCGAAACCCTCGCCTCTCGGCTCCGCCCTCCACGCCGCCGGCGAGCATGGACCTGGGTGGTGGATGGCGCATCGTGAGCATAAGGTCAATTAGGGCTTTCGGCGGCGAGGACGAAGGTACGCACACGGCGCTCCAGTTCGCGTACGAGTCCTCCCGCCCAAGGTTTTCATTATCGGAAATTAAAATTTATCGGACGTCATTGATAAAGAGGATAAGCAAGATATATCGGAAATATCGGACCAAATTAAAAAAATTATTTTTTAAAAAAAATTTTTATAGAATTTGACTTGAAACTATTACTAAGATATTAAACATCACTTGTTCACAAATCAAAATAAGAATAAATCATTATAAGTGTTGGACCGTCGCGTGGCTGATTTTGGATTGTCTGTGTAGAAACAGGAAAGAAGGGAAAAATTTGGCTGATATCAAATTTTATCGGACCGTAGGGATAGAAAGGAAATTTCGGAAATATCGACGACTTTCGGCCGATTAAAAAACCCTGCTCCCGCCCCAGCTCGCCACCCCCGACGCGCCCCTCACATCCGCCTGCGCCGCGTGGTCCGGGGGCACCAGACGACGGCGTCAACCGCATCAGCAGCCTCCCCGACGATGTTCTTCGGAACATCGTCTCCCGCCTCCCCGCCAAGGACGCCGCACGCACTCGCGTTCTCGCCCCGCGCTGGCACGGCCTCTGGCGCTTGGTGCCCCTCGTCTTCGTCGACGCCCACCTCGTCCCGGGATGCAGAGCGAACCCGCTCTGGCGACCGGGTGTCGAGGACACGCTCGGCGTCACCAACGTCGTGTCCTACGTCCTCGCCGCGCATCCGGGACCCTTCCGCTGTGTCCAGATTACCTGCTGCTACTTGGACCTGACCACGGAAAAGGTCGATGGCTGGCTGCAGCTAGTCGCCGGACAAGGGCGTCCAAGAACTCGCCTTTATCAACCGACCGTGGCCGCTCGACATCCGTCTCCTGACCACGCTCTTCAGCTGCACCTCGCTCACCCGCCTGCACATCGGCGCCTGGAAGTTCCCCAACACCGCCGCCCTTCCGCGCACCGCCACCTTTCCCCATCTCGAGGAGCTGACCTTGCGTTCTTGCTCGACAGGAGTCCAGTCCTGGAGGTCCTCACCATCATCGCAAGCCAGACGGATGTGCGCCTCCACCTGGTCAGCCACACTCTGCGGTGGGCTTGTCTTCCTTGGGGGACATCGTTGTGGCGGATGCTCCTTGCCTGGAGAGGTTCTTTCTGGTGACGACACAGTCCAGTCGCAAAAATCTCTCAAGGATCACGATTGGCAACGCACCCAACCGGCGCATGCTGGGACATTGGCCCACGGGGCAGCACGAACTACAGATCGGCAACACCATAATCGAGGTACCATTATAAATGCCGGTCTTAATTTTCATATGCTCTGTTGTGTAGTTGCCCCAGTATCAAGGCTGTGTTTAGATACAAATTTTTTTTTTGCAAAACGGCACTGTAGCTCTTTTTGTTGTTATTTGACAAATATTATCCAATCATGGTCTAATTAGGCTTAAAAGATTCGTCTCATTCATTTCGTCTAAACTGTGTAATTAGTTTTATTTTTTATCTATATTTAATGCTTCATGCATGTGTCTAAAGATTCGTTGTGACGGAGAATTTGAAAAATTTTGCAAAATTTTCTGGAACTATACAGGGCCCAACTCAAATACATGATCTTAATTTCTGATTCGTTGCATTGCATTTGTATGTTCACACCGCAGGCAGGCACTAAAGTGAGCACGGGCACCATCATCCCGCACGTCCAGATCTTGGCTTTGCAGGTGCATTTCGATCTCTGCGATGAAGTCAAAACAGTGCCTTCATTCCTCGAATGCTTTCCCAATGTCAAGACGCTCCATATCAGAGTAAAACTTCCACCTTTCATCTGGCATTTTGCATCAGTGTCACCTCTAGCTTAGTCTCATATCAAATAATTAAGTTGTTGCCATCAGATTCATACCATATGTTCCTTTGATTTGATTTGCAGTCAGTGAAAGTCCGTAAGCCTACTGGAAAGGTCAATCTCAAGTTCTGACAGGAGGCTTGCCCTGTTGAATGTGTCCAGCACGTGAAGAAATTGGTTATCCATGGGTTCCAGGGGAAGAAAATGAGCATGCGTTTATCAAGTTCATTGGAGAGAGAGCTCAGGGGCTGGAGAAGCTGGTGATTATGATGTGCCCCGAGTCAGAAATTGGTCCCGATGCTATGATGAGGCCGTTTACTACTGTGAAATGGGCCAATAAAGACTTCAAGACGGTCCACTTCAAATGTCCATCCTCTCCTCTTACTCCTTGGAGTTTCCTCATGGCGACCGATGTTTCATGTAGGGACCTTTTTGACCTTGCAAGCGCTGTCTGAGGTAGCAGCTGTCTACCTGTACCTAGCGACCAGTTATAATACTTGCATCTATCTTTAGAACATCAGG
The DNA here is from genome assembly GCA_022457205.1 of Saccharum spontaneum. NCBI lineage: Eukaryota > Viridiplantae > Streptophyta > Magnoliopsida > Poales > Poaceae > Saccharum > Saccharum spontaneum. The sequence continues at coordinate 44,781,601 of CM039588.1, read as the reverse complement.
GAGGTTTCGATTAGCATGAACTGCAAGTGTTTATGTCTATTATTAGCACTCTCGCAAAGACCTATTGTGACGTTAACTTTTTATCATTTGGGAGGCATCAATTGCTAAACGAGGACATTTCATCTTCAATTACTCTGTCCGTTGTTATGTTTGTTTGCTTGTCAACATATATGTTGTGTGGCTGATTGATTTTTCATCATAGTACAAATATGTTATATTGTGCTTGTTTAAGGTAGGCTGATTAATTACCATGCATTATCTGGTGATATAGGTGATTTTTATCTTTGTTTATTTTGACTTCAACTCCATGGCATATTTGTATGGGCTTGCTCAATTTGCTGTTCTGCTTGGAGTTTGTGTGTAACCTGTTTAACATTCTGACTTTCTGAACAGTGAGTGTGGCGTATGTGAACAATAGGTCAAGCTTGAGCTATTATCGTCTTGGTGCAGGTTTTTGTGTTGTTACCGTCCAATCATGAGTGATTAGAGTTTATTTTCTCCTTACTTTCCGTGTCAATCTATGATGAGTCAATCATGTGTGTGTGTGTGTGTGTTTTTTTTTTTGTTAGTGAGACCTTGTTTGCACTGTTTTGAAATAACACCTGAGTTTAAGAAACAATAAGGAATGTAGGTACATTCAAGACAATTGTGAGGCCTTGTTGGGTACTAATTTGATTCAAAATAAACCTTTCAGCAACACATGCAGTAAAACTGTCTGAATTTGTCCCTTAGCATTTGGATTCATTAATAATTAATAGGTTCATGTAAAAAATATGTCTATATAGTGTTTCTGTGATGCATGCATTGGGCACTCTCCATGTACTAAACAATAGGTAACTGAGGTGAGGAGGGAATCTGATTTCACATTATTTTATATAGGTGTGGGGCATCAGAAAATTACATGCTTCAGTGGATATGATACGATCAAGACCTATTGAGTGCTCTAGCTATTCCACCATGTACTAGGCCTTGTTTACTTTGCAAAAAATTTGAACCTGATGAATAGTACCGCTTTCATCTTATTTGACAAATATTGTCCAATCGTGGACCAACTAGGCTCAAAAGATTCATCTCGTGATTTTCAACTAAACTGTGTAATTAGTTATTTTTTTACCTACATTTAATACTCCATGCAAACGGCTAAAAATTGATGTGATGGAGAGAGTGAAAAAACTTGGAATTTGGATGGCATCTAAACAAGGCCCTAGTGAACAATTGTAGTATTTTCCTTCTGGGGTAGCATGGTTGGGAACCCTGATTCCCTGGAAGGCGGTTATATGTTTCTTGATTTTTAGGGAAGTACCACTATTCTGAAACTAGAGTAGATATTAACTATATTGCTTAGTGTAAGTATCACAGTTAGCAGTATGATGTATAGAGAGGATTATTACCAACTAGCACCTACTAGGTTTCTTTACTCTTTGTTAATTAAGATATCTCTGTTCAATGTTCTTCCCGAGTAAATATGTGGCTTTGATGCATCCTGAGACAACATATTGGTTAAACCTTATTATTTTTGTTAGAATTTCCCTTATGAGAATGTATTCATGTCTAGAAATTGCATTTTTTTTTGCTTGCAAATTATGCATCCTGATTGATTAGGCATACCTCTACTAATTTCTTGTCCTCATTTCCTCATTGTATCTGTGTGCCCAGGTCCTGGATAGCTGATCAGCTTCCCGTTTTTTGCCCCTTGGTGTTTCTTTTATGGGTAATTTCTTATTTTCCCTATTGTCCGAAGTTATTACTCTTTTCTGTATTGATTGACTTACTAATGTTAAATCAGCGCAGTACAAAAATTCGTTCATGGCTTGGCCGGCATATGTGCCTTCCGAATAGAACTGATTCAGTTCCATGACTTCATGCATCCCGAAAACATTTGCTTTCTAGCATGTTTTATGCACAAAAGAGTTGCAGTGTTGGCATGAGTTTGTTGATTTCTGATATTCTGCTTATAATTTTGGAATATTACTGGGTATGTTCTTCACTAGATATGCCCTGTGTGCTGATGCAACCATGCCAGTGAAAGATGATGGCAAATAACAACTGGAGATGCCAGCGGTAGTCTCTCCTATGGTTTTCGCTAAGTCAAATCCATTATATGCTTCCTGTAATTATGCCTGTTTCAAGGATGTAATTGTCTGAAGGGGCTCCCCAGTGCTACAGAAAATTGATTTGTCAGTCTTGAACTCTTGATAGCATGTATGGTTTATGATACAAGCTTGAAAAGTTGGATCCAAACGCTCTATGCAGATACTAAACTTATTTTGAATCCCAGCGAGTATCATGTTGCTAACTTTTGATCAGGGACGATTCTTCAACGAAACATGCCTTTCCCAGTAAGTATTGGCATATCTTAGTAAGGAACTTGCTCACTGTTCTTGTCTGGGATCCTTCCAATATTGATGAGTCAATTGAATTGAAGAGTTAATAATTATGGCTGTCAGAATTGCTTGCACACCTGCGCTGAAGGTGCTTTGCTGCTTTGAGCCGTGATTCCAAAAATTGGGCACACCATCATCAAGGTGATGTCTGATGATATTTGACGACGATCATGTGTATATTCTTGCCATGCTGTACATGTGCTTGATTCATGAACTGCAATGCAGGCAGACACAGAGGCGTGCGCCCAAGTTCAATTGTCCCGAGTGTCATGATTTTAGCATTCAAGCTGAATTTGAGTATCTTAATAACATTGAATTTATTCAATTCTTGGCTAGCTTGCTGGAATCAAGGAGCTTAGCAAGAGCTATATTTAGTTTAGTCTTTTTTGGCTGAACTAGTAAACGTGTTTGTGCTTTGCAATGAAAACATACACCATGTTAGCTCGGAGGCTCGGAGATTTATGTGACAGTCACGGGTCATTCTAATATGCATCGGAATTGAACTTTTTATCGTCGTTGTGTGCTACTGTTGCTCATTCAAATGATCCAATACGTGGAGCTCCCAGTCATGCGCGGGATTATTTTTTTACCAAAGAAGAGAGCTAGGATGTACAATCAAAACTTTAGTGACCATTTTGAACCTCCATTGGAACTCCGGTGACTAAATTGGTTAGGATTATAGGACAAAACATCAATATTTTGAACACTAAATTAGTAAAACTAAAACAATGTAGGCCCTGTTTGCTTAAACTTATCAACTAGAATCAGCCAGCCATTTAGTAGTGTTTTTCTCTTACAACAAATCAGCATCAGCATCAGCTAGCTGAACAGGGCCGATGTAGCTAGCACACGTCAGATTAGTGCTGAGCTGGAGGCAAGACAACGTAGAAAACCAAAGTCCCTAGCGACGAGCAACTACTATTTGCTCGTGTTCTAAGGAAGTGGTTCACTGTGTGCACATTTCAACCATCCAGCGTATGGCTTGAGGAGAAGTCCCTACTGCTTCGGTGATGATTTATATTAAAAAATTTCTACAAGTAGGGCCTACGCTTCTTGGGGATTGTGAACTGTTGGATGGGAAATTTGTATGCTGTCTCTCAAGCCGCCCTTAGTGTTACAAATGTTCATTGTTTTTTTTATAAAATTGATCATAATTAAAATAATTCAACCTAGGAGGAACATATGTAGTAGCTTCTTGTACATGGAACGGTGGGTGGCTATACGAAGCACCCCTTTCATACTAGACTAGAATGTGGTTGTAATCCTACAATAGTATTGATTATTGAAGTTCATTTTATTAATAAGGCCTTGTTTAGGTGCCCATGTGTTACCCTCAGTCCATGTGTGTGAGAGTGGTTTGGTGTGGAATTTTCACTAAATTTCACACCCTATACACATGGATTGAGGTAGATACGTGAACATCCAAACAGATCTAAAGGAGGAAACAATCACCATGTTCGCTTATGCTGAAATTTGGCTTATGCTGAAATGTTGTGAGAGGAAAACATTGTTTCATGACTGAAAAGTAGCTCAAGTGAACATGGTGAATTTCTAATCTCTCGTCACTTGACAACAAAGGTAAAGAAAACAAGGGTAACATCGACATTTCGTGCTACAAGTAGTAAATACGTATCACCATCCACCTACCTACCCACCCATATTTAGGGCTGGATTGGTTGGTTACCAAAATTTGTCTTATCCAAGATTTGGTAAGCTATTATTTTGGCTATTGTTTGGTTTTCTAGCAAAATTTGTCAATCTCTCACATTTGGCTTGCTAAATCTATGGCAAGATTTTTTACCAAACTTTAGCTTACCAAATATTTAGCATGGCAAGTTTTGGTCATAAACCAATCAGACCCTTATTGCCGCAGTGAATTCACCCACTTTTACCAAGCGAACTTTTAGGGCCTGTTTGTTCGTGGCCAGAACGTGACTTGCCACATGTTAGTCATGCCATAGTTCTTCTAGCAGCTATTTGATTTGCTACCATAACTATGGTATGCCACACTTTCTTAGCACCTGATCCACACGTCATTGACTTATTTTCTTGCCAAAGATTACCACAAGTATAGCTTCAATTTTACTCGCCGAACTGGCAAACTGCAGCACGAACCAGGCCCTAGTTTGCCATTCCCCCATTCCCAGCTCCGGCCAAAATCCTCCCCGCACTCTCTCCACAGCGAGTCAGCGACCACCATGGAGGCCTCCTTCAGCCGCCCCATCGTCTGGCTACCCGCCCGCAGTCACCGTGGACGGAACCCTCTCCGCCGCAACTGGGGAGCCCAATGACGGTGAGGACCGCATCAGCGCCCTCCCCGACGACCTCCGCCGCAACATCGTCTCCCGCCTCCCCGTCAAGGACAGCGTGCGCACCACCGCGCTCTCCACCCGCTGGCGCCGCGTCTGGCATTCTACGCCGCTCGTCCTCTACGACTCGCACCTCGACCTCGACGAGCCGGCGCGCGTTGCTGCCGCCGACCGCGTCTTCGCCGGGCACCCAGGTCCGTTCCACACCGTCCACCTCGCCTTATGTTTCTTCGATAAACAAGAACGTGAGCTCGACCAGTGGTCGCGGCTCCTCGCCGCCAGGGGCATCCGGAACCTCGCCCTCGTTGGCCTCCCGGAGGAAATGGATCTGCTGTGCCTCCCCGTCGATATCCTCCGATGCGCGAAGCTGGAGCGCCTCTACCTCGGCTGCTAGCACTTTCCGAACACCGCCGACCTCCCCGACGGCACCGGCATCTTCCCCCACCTCCGCGAGCTCACCATGGTCAACACCTTCTTTGAGGACCGTGACCTTGACCACATGCTCGCCTCAAGCCCTACTCTCGAGACGCTCGCGCTCTTTTTTAGCTTGGGCAAAGCAAAGCATGTCCGCCTCCGCGGTCAAAGACTCCAGTGCGTGCTCTTCTGGGAGTCCATGGCGTTCGACCTCGAAGCGGTGGACACTGGACTCACCACTCCTAAAGCACCTCATCATGTGGGATACATGTCCTCCTGCTCCTGTAGGCGATATGTCACTTATGGGGGTCAGGATTCCTAAAGGTGCACCTAAGCTGAAGGTGCTTGGTTACTTGGAACCGAGAGTCCACGAGCTTCGAATTAGGAACACCGTCATCAAGGTGCTGTGTACTTTATGATGCATTTTTCATGTGTGTGAGTGTAGTGAATGTGCTTGATTCATGGATTGCATTGCAGGGTGACACAAAGGTGAGCCCAAGAATCATGCTTCCAAGCGTCAAGATCTTACCACTAAAGGTGAATTTGGGTGTCTTCAAGGAAGTTCAAATGCTGTTCAGCTTCATCAGATGCTTTCCCAACACTGAGACCCTACATGTGGAGGTGACAATATGAACACTAATTCAGTTATTATTTGTCAATTTTCACCATCAATTCTCACTAATAGAAGAGTTTACTGATTTCGTAGTCTGCTCGTGTTGATGAACCAACTGGAAAGGACTATGCTGAGTTTTTTAGGGAGCTCAGTCCTATCGAATGTGTCCAGCCACACATCAAAATGGTGGTTCTCCATGAGATCTATGGTGATCTAAGCGAGGTGATGTTCATTAAGTACATAACCCAGAGAGCAAATAAATGAGCTCAAGAAGTTGACACTTGTGCTTTCTCATGAAAGAAGAACTATAGTAGGCGAGATGATGTATGTAGTGAAAACTCTAGCTATTCCACAATGGGCCAGTGAAACATGTATGGTTTTGCTTATGGCACCTAAAGAGGAGGAAGGTTTGAACTTTCACAGGGCATCTGATCTTTCTGTCGAAGACCCTTGTCTTGAATATGGGCAGGAGCTCTTCCGTTTCATAAAAAAGGGAGAATAAAGAGTATGAACACCATTACAATATGGTGAGGATACCATTTGAGCAAACCATGGAAGGTATCTAAAGTATCTAAGCTTGCTTTTGTGGGAACTAGTCAATTCTCAAGCTAGAGAAGATATCAACTAGGATGCCTGTAGCGTAAGCGTCCAACTTAGTGCTATGATGGTCCACTTAGCGGACCATTGTTACTTATTTTAGTTAGAATATCATGGATATCTTTGTTTGTCTTTAACCTTTAGCTGTGTATCCGTAACTGATGCATAGACATGTGATATGGGAGACTATATCCTGGTTATCTTAGTTGCAATATCCCTCTATGAGATTTTCGTTTCATATGGTGAACGCTTAGTCATTGCATTTTTTACCAGCAACTATTGCATCCTGATTAGTTGTAAGTACCTTTGAAGTCAACTCTCTGTAGAAATTTAGCTCTGCAAAGACAGAAGCTATGTTGCCGAAGAATGCTCATTGTGATGACGAGAAAAAGTCCTACTCATGATATCATTTTCTTGAGTTTGACATGCTCTTAAACAATTTTTCTACTTCTCGTTAAAATATATATAACATGTTTGCATCTGGCGGGTATTAACGTTTGTTTGCTGATATTGGTTTCCTTTGTTTGCTGTCACCTTTGTTTCGTTGCATGAGTTTGCCTAGTCATACTTTAAACTAGGTGCTGCTAGCACAATTGCTGCAGGCAACTTAACTTTTTTAACATGTCTTTGCTGCTGTTGGCAACCGCTTTAGCTGGCTGGTGTGTGGTTGCCCACCCACATCTGGAATTTGTTTCTACTTCGAGCTAATGTTAAGTAAGTATAGGTAGTTGTCTTATCTTGTACTCTCTTTTGATTCCCAAATCTTGTACTCTCTTTTGATTCCAAATTGTAAGTGTTTTGGCTTTTCTAGGTACATAGCTTTTGCTATATACCTAGATATACATGTCTAAATACATAAATAAAATTAAATATCTAGAAAAACCAAAATAACTTACAATTTGGATCGGAGGGAGTAGTAATTTTTAGTGCTTGAATGAACTTGCGTACTGGCTATGTCAGGTAATCTTCTCTTGGTGGAAGAACCTATAGTGAGGTTGATATTTTCAATTTCATTATCTATAATAAGATTTTGATTGACCCTGGTCTAGTCACTTGATGACTTGTGAACTGTGACCCAGGTAGCTGTCGGTTAAGAGAGTAATCAATTAAGAGAAAAATACACTAGCTGCCACCGATTTTGTTAACGTTAAACTTTGGGTAATGGCATGACGTACAAGGAAGTCTCTTGTAAACTTGTCCTACTGTCATTAGGTCTCTAAACTTTAACATGCACATTTATGTCCATAAACTTGTTAAGTGTGTCACCAAGGTCTAAATCACCCTAATCAGCATAAATTTCCCTAACTCAAAATATAGAAATATGAAAAACGTAGGATTAGAGTTGCATAAAACTTACAGTCCTATAGGAATTCAAAATGCATGAAAGTTTCTATTGTGACATTTGCGTCACAGAAAAAAAACTAGAATCTAAGAGAGATAGACATGAAGATAAGTTTTCATGAGGGCTAACCTCGTGATATCGGAAAAGTGAGTGCCTTCGCTATAACAAATCCTCTATTTCCATCCAGAGTTACGCCTAAGGTGATGGGTGGGCATCTCGAGTTTCATTCTGTAGCGGCACATATAATCACTTGCTGAATAAGGTGGTTATTTGATCCTAAATGATATGCTTAGCAATGCAAGTTTAGGGACCTAGACGAAGATTTTATGAGTATATGGCCCTATATATCATCAGGGGACAGTCAGCAGTGTATATACATTTTACTCATCAATTAAGACCGAGCCATGTTAGTTGTAATCTGCCACACCGGACTTAGCTTCTTTGCCGAGTGTCACATGCACTCAGCAAAGCCCCATAAACACTCGGCAAACGCTTTGCCGACGGCCACCCACGGCAAAGCGCGCACGACAACTTTTTTGATGGCAAAGCCGCCCTTTGCCGAGAGTTTTCTACCGCGCACATGGCAAAGATTTGCCGAGTGCCACACATGACCCTCGGCAAAAGAAAGGTAACTGGACGGGAAGAAAATGGTGACGGCGGGTTTGCCGAGTGCCAAGATGGGAAGGCACTCGGCAAAGTTGTCTATTTTTTTTAAAAGGAAATACTTTGCCGTGAACTGCCATGCAGACACTCGGCAAAGATTTCGTTATTTTTTTAAAAAAAAGTTTCTTTGCCGTGAGCCTCCATGCAAACACTTGGCAAAGACAACACAACAACAACAACATAGCCTTTTATCCCAAGCAAGTTGGGGTAGGCTAGAGATGAAACCCAAAAGAGACGAGAAACAGAGAGACACAAAAAGGACATAAAGGGAGACAAAAGAGGTCACGGTTCCGGCACGTTGATTGCCAAAGACGTCGATTTTTTTTAAATCTTTGCCGAGTGCAATGGCCACAGCACTCGGCAAAGGTGGGGGCTTTGCCGAGTGCTGTGGCCATTGCACTTGGCAAAGCAAGTTCCCAGTTCCCAGGTTGGCCACTTTGCCGAGTGCTATGGTCATTGCACTCGGCAAAAGCTGCCTTTGCCGAGTGTTGCACTCGGCAAAGTAGCTAGAAACTGCCATTTTTTTGTTTTTTGCATTCCAATGAAACAAGCAGTACATATCACAATAGTATATCACATATATCACACATATATCACAATATATCACACATATATCACATATAAGCTGCAAGTGCATCACCAAATGAACCAAGTAATCAAAGTGCAACCACAAGTGAACCACAAATGCAAATCCAAATATCTCCAAGTGTCATTCACAATAAACATCAACCCACAAGTATCATTCACCAAGCGCCCCACCCCGACTGACATTGCTAGTCATAAGGCACATCATTCGAAGCCACCGATTGATTCTGCACAAAGGAGAAGACATTGCATTTGTGAGACAAGAGATATGGACTTAAGGTTTTTGTGAGACAAGAGATACGGACAAAGGAAAAGAGTTTTGCAACTTAGAGACAATCCTATCAACTTGCCTATAGCTAATCTAGGAAGGCAGAGGTTATACAAGCAAAGCACAAGAGAAAGCAATAAACATGGTAAGTAAAGAGCTCAAGGTAGAGAAGGCAAACTCATAGGAGTAGTTGCAGGAGCAGGTGGAGGAGGAAATAGCTCAGGTGGCGGAGGTTGACCCATACTCGCGCCAAGAGTTTGCATGTACTGAAACATCTGCTCCATCCTCTGCCGATCGACCTCCATCCTCTGTCGCTCGGCCTCCATCCTTGCCTCCATCTCCTCCTGTCACCGAGTCTCTTCTTCCAGCTTAGCCTACAATATTTCACCCCATTATTACAATGCAAAGCTTAGGTATGTAAAAATCAATGAACGACGAATAAAACAGAAATAACCTGGAGTGCCTCGATCTGGTGTTGTGCAGTGTCCGGCCGTGGGCGTATGGCCGGGCTAGAGCTCGTGCTCCTAGCTCGAATGTGGGAGAGAGTGGGAGTAGTGGTCGTGTCAAGAGTGCTATCGCCAATCCAGTACTGCCCATGCTTCTTGCCTCCTCCCACCCTCATGACGACTTCTCCATCAAGGTCTTCAGTGAGAGGATCATACTCTGGCCCATGGACCTCCCTTGCTATCGATGTGTACTCACTGAGGTGGTTGTGGATGGTCGCATTGCTGTACACTGAGGGCGGGTCCTCCGGGTTGTAGTCGATGTCGGGTGTCGCCTTGCCCTTGTGGGCTAAAGCCCATGCCCTGAACTGGGAGCAAGGCTGGCCACCATGTGCCTGCGACTACGAAAAGAACAACAAGATGATTAGAAATTATACAGAATCGAGCGTTAGAATAAATAAATGAATTCGCATACCCATCTATGTGCGTATTCGTTGAGGCTAAGGTTCTCTTGATGGTGTGGTGCACCTGGCATCACCAAACGCCGCTCCTGGCAAGCGTTGTGCATCTCCTCCCACTCGGGGGTGCACCACTTGTCCACCATCTGTGCCCCAGCACTGTCGATGGTGGGTGCATCACCATGGAGGCACCTACATGTCATCAAGTATATGACATATGAGAAGATCAAATTAAGTGTACTTAATCTTAGAAAAAATCAGTATTATTGTTCTATATTTACCTCCAGGTATTGTTGTTTGGTCAGGCTCATCTATCTTGCTTGAGCTTTGTTGATCTTCAATCCAAGGAAGTTAGCGTTGTATGTTATGATGGCCTAGATGCGCACCTCGTAATGCATGTCCTTCACGAGTTTCTAACAGGCTCTCTGAGCCACCCTAGTCGCCTGTGGCTCAAATCCCTGCTCTCATATGAAGAAATCCTACATATAGACGCAATGTATGCAGTCATTATTTTAAGAATGCTTAATCAATGCGATGTATTGAGCAATGTAGTGCGAGGAAGCCTTACCCATAGCTCGGCCACCACCCACACCGCCTTGTTGGGGAATTGCCTGCAAAACCGATCTAGTAAATCACCGAAGGTGACGTAGTGGTCAAACGTGTAGGCCGGCTCCTACTTTCCAGCATACTCAACTAGGCTAGGGAAGTGCACCCTGCACAAAATACCCATGATGCCATTAACCATGCAGTTGTGAGCACCTGGGGCCACAATCTGCCAACTCCTACACAAGTGATTAAGAAAAATTATTAGTTTCTATTGTGGTTTTCAACATACCAAATGAAAAAGTAGTGATAACATGTAAAGTTACTTACCTTTGCCTAGTGGGTCGAATCAGCGAGCGACGCTCAGGAGGTATCGGCCGACTCGGGAGGGTCGAGAGACCTCGTAACCAGACACCCAACCCCGAACCAGAGGAAGCGGAACCCCTTGCCTCCTCGTCCTCCTCGTCCTCCCCCTGTCCCTCTTCCTCATCGTCCTCCTACTGCTCCTCGTCCTCCTGCTCCTCCTCCCACTCCTGCTCCTCCTCCTGCTCTCGGTCCTTGTCCTCCTACTCCCGGCTGCTCAGTTGCATCGGGCCGTCTTTGGTAAAGCGACCTGACGTTCCTCATACCGCCCACCATCTTTGTTCAATCACCTGCCATTAAAAAGAGTAAACCAATAAGCATAGATAAACAAGACGTACTTAGAAAGAGATGCAAAATAAACAAAACATAATTAGAAAATAACATAATATTACTTGTATTAGAAATAATCATCATGATCGGGATTAGCTGGATCATAAGTCTCATCATCACTATCAGCCATGTTGATATAATCATCACTATCCGAAGGAGCAGTGTTGTCATCACTGTCATTGTCTAAATGTAATTGTTGAAGTAATTCTAAGTCCTTCCCATTTTCAACCTCATCTCCAGCATCCTCGTCAACAACCCTTTCGTTGTCTACTTCTATTCCGATCGCTTCGGTTAAGTCTATCTCAAAAGTGCCTTCTAGCCCCTCTTCTTGAAAGAACTCTCCATCATATGTGTTTGGGTCTAAGTTGTAATATTCATTGTTTGGGACAGGTAGTTTACCATGTGGCGATACCTTGTACATAACATCCCAACCCTTAACACGTTTGTCGATTTGGCACGGGTATGAGAGATAATAAACTTGTGTGGCCTGTTGAGCCACAATATAGACATCGTCTCCTGGTAAGACGGAATCCTGTCGAATTTTGACTAGTCCAAGATTAGGGGTCCGTCTCATTACTTCAAGATCAAACCGATGGCATTTGAATATGATAGGATTAAGAGGTTTGCAACCATGAAACGTGAGTTCATATATTTCTTCAATTCTTCCATAATACTCGACCCCATCAAGGCTAGGCGTAAAAACTTCGGTATTTGTGGTTCTTCAACTGGGCCGACTCTTCTTGTGACTTGTTGTGTGAAAGCGATATACATTCACGTCATAACCGGTAAATGACCTGACCCTATAGGCATAGCCATCAGCAACCTATCTCAACTCGGCACTCATAGACGCATCGGTTTGGCCCTGCAAGGTCAAGCAGGATAGTTTGTTAGATTATTCGCACGTACGTGAACTTGTAATGTCAAACTAAGTACGAGCTAAATTGGACATTACCTTATGTTTGAACCAAGAAATGAAATCGGGCATTCCATTTTCCGCACCCTGTCTAAGAAGGGTCTCAGTTTCCTGTGGGGTAGGTTCCCTTGATTCACTCCAGAATTGATGATGAAATTCTCTGCACCAATGAGAAACAAGGGGGTTGGATGTAGAATAGTGACTACTTGAGAACAAGTTTGTTGAGAACTTACCGCATGTACGGCTCCACTTCGAAAAGGTTGCTCAACACATATAGCATGATAATGCACCACTTTTCATGCTTCAAGGTCTTGGGGTTCGCATCACTTGCACTTCCGAGTTGCCCTCGAAAAATGCTGAGGTTCATTTTTGCTAGCATTGTAATGAGGCGGTGGATTATGCATGCTAGGAAGGTTGTCACCATAGTATGTTGTTGTGAAGTTTGACACCTCCTCTAAGATGTATGCCTCTGCAATGGAAGCCTTAATTTTGCATTTATTTTTACATTTAGTTCGATGAACCTTTAGACATCTCTCAATTGGATAGCACCAACGGCCCTGCACGGGCCCCCCATTCGTGCCTCATACGGGAGGTGCAAAATCAAATGTTGCATCAGATTGAAGAAGCCAGGTGGAAAGATCTTCTCCAACTTACAGAGCAACACAGGTGCCATTCTTTCCAAGTTTATAATCACGGCCCAAGATAACTCCTTAGCACAAAGCTGGTGGAAGAAATTGCTCAACTCTACCAGCACTAGCCAGACATACTCAGGGACATAGCCTCAAACCATCACCAGAAGAAGCCGCTCAATCCAAATATGGTAGTCATGACTCTTGAGCCCTTCGATTCGCATAGTAGATAAGTTCACTCCCCTCCTCAGATTCGCTGCATGCCCATCAAAGAACATTAACATTTGCAACCATTCTAGCACTTCCCTCCTTTGGGGCCTTTTCAAGATGAATTCAGCCTTAGGATTTCTCCATGTCTTGCCACCTCTAGGAGGCTACATTTTTTGCTTTGGTCTATCGCATAAGATTGCCAGATCCACTCTAGCCTTAAAGTTGTCCTTTGTCTTATCACCAATGTCCATGATTGTTTCCCAAAGTGCCTTGGCGACATTCTTTTTAGTGTGCATTACATCAATGTTATGTGGAAGAAGGTCATCAAAATAAGGGAGCCTCAACAAGCCTGACTTATGAGTCCATACATGTTGCTCACCATATCCCACAAAACCACCTTCTTCTTGATTGACCTCGAGAGCATCTATCTGAGCACGAACCACGGCACCAGTCATCATCTGCGATGTAGGGTCTGTAACTATGACACTTGATGTCTCATCTGAATGGATGGTCAAGAGGGAGGAATTGTCGATGTTTGTCGAACGAAGAATACTTGCCACCCTTCTGCAACCAAATAAACTTTAGAGCTGCCTTACATACTGGGCATGGGAACTTCTCGTGAATACACCAGGCGCAGAATATCCCATATGCCAGGAAGTCATGCAGGGAGTAGTGGTACCAGGGTGCAGTAGGCTTCCATCTTGGGATCACGGCAGCTTGAGTCCTTCATGACTTGGTCGACCACGGTTGGGAATCTCCAAGAACGTCGAGGTGTCAAACCCCGAGCTCGATGGCGATACACAAGCCTTTAACAAGGGCCTCGTACTCAGCCACATTGTTGGAGGCTGCGAAGTGGAGTCGGATCACGTAACGCATGTGAACTCCGAGGGGTGAGATGAAGAGCAAGCCCACGCCCACTCCCGTTTTGGTCATTGACCCATCGAAATACATGGTCCACAGCTTCTGGATTTGTCGGTCCACTCTGCTAGAAAATCCGCCAGCACCTAGGATTTGATGGCTTTGCGCGGCGCAGAAGAAAGGGTTTCACCCATGAGCTCGACTGCCCACTTAGCTATTCTTCCCGAGGCCTCCCGGTTCTAGACTATCTCCCCTAGAGGGAAAGAAGAGACCACGGTCACCGGGTGGCCCTCGAAGTAGTGCCAGAGCTTGCGTCGCATCAGCACGATGGCGTACAGCAGCTTCTGGATTTGCAGGTAGTGAACCTTGGTGCCCGAGAGCACCTCGCTGACGAAGTATACTGGTCTCTAAACAAGCAACGCATGCCCTTCTTCCGCCCTCTCAACGACTATGGCCGCGCTGACCACTTGTGTCATCGCGGCGACGTAAAGCAAGAGAGGTTCTCCTGCAGCCTGAGGGATGAGTATCAGAGGTTCGGACAACATTGCCTTGAGCCTAGTAAGGGCTTCCCCAGCCTCGAGGGTCCATGAAAAGTGTTCTGATTTCTTTAGGAGACGATATAGGGGGAGCGCCTTCTCGCCGAGGTGCGAGATGAAGCGACTGAGGGCTGCAAGGCAGCCCGTGACCCTCTACATGCCCTTCAGATCTCGGATAGGGCCCATTTTGGTGATTGCAGCGATCTTTTCCGGGTTGGCTTCGATGCCATGCTCGGAAACGATGAACCCTAAGAACATGCCTCAAGGAACGCCGAAGACACATTTCTCGGGGTTAAGCTTAATGTTTTTTTTGCCTTGAGGCTCCTGAACGCGACATCGAGGTCATCAACCAAGTTGCTGACCTTTTTGGTTTTGACAACGATGTCGTCGACGTAAGCCTCGACGGTTGACCCAATGTGTCCCCCAAAAACATGTTACATGCATCGCTAGTACGTAGCACCGGTGTTCCGTAGACCGAAGGGCATAGTAACATAGCATTACATGCCGAACGGGGTGATGAATGAAGTTGCGAGCTGGTCGGACTCCTTCATTTTAATCTAATGGTAGCCGGAATACGCATCTAGGAACAACAAAGTTTCACATCCCGCAGTAGAATCAATGATTTGGTCAATGTGTGGTAAAGGAAAGGGGACTTTTGGACATGCTTTATTTAAACCAGTATAGTCTACACACATCCTCTATTTCCTGCTCTTTTTCTTAACCAATACAGGATTAGCTAACCACTCGGGATGATGAACCTCCTTGATGAATCTAGCCTCTAAATCTTGTGGATCTCCTCACCGATGACCTTGCGCTTCTCCTTGTCGAAGCGGTGCAAGCGTTGTTTCACCGGTTTGGAGCCGGCTCGGATCTCCAAGGCGTGCTCGGTGACTTCCCTGGGTATGCCCAACATATCCGAGGGACCCCACGCGAATATGTCGACATTTGCGCGGAGAAAGTCGACGAGCACTGCTTCCTATTTGGGATCGAGGGTGGCGCTGACTTTCAACGCCCTTCCGTCTGGGTTGACGGGGTCAAGGGGTACGAGCTTGACGTCTTCCGTGGGCTCGAAGTTGCTGGCATGGCGTTTGGGGTCGGGGATCTCTTTGGCCAAACCGTCGAGGTCTGCCGCCAAGGTTGCCGACTCCAAGATGGCTTCTCCGTGCTCGATGCACTCTACGTCGCACTCGTAGGTGTGTTCGTAGGAGGGCCCGATAGTGATGAGACCCTTGGGCCCCAGCATTTTGAGCTTGAGGTAGGTATAGTTGGGAACCGCCATGAATTTGGCGTAGCAGGGGCGCCCAAGAATGGCGTGGTATGTCCTGTGGAACCCAACCACCTCGAAAGTGAGGGTCTCCTTCCTAAAGTTGGTGGGGGCTACACCCGCCAGGTGTCGATGTTTGGACCCGGGAGGGCCCTAAGCCGATGAGTGAATTTGTGCTGCGTGCTCCCTACTCCGGATGGTGATGCAAAGAGAATACACGGGGGTTTATCCTGGTTCGGGCGAAGAAGGCCCTACGTCTAGTGGGGAAGGGAGAGTACTGTATTTCCTTGCACCTAAGTGCTTGTGTAGGGGTTACAAGCCGTGAGAGAGGGAGCCGGTCCCAAGTCTCAAAGAAAGAGTACAGTGGAATGTTGCTTGAGATGTTGATCTCAGAAGTGGGGAGATGTCTCGCTTTTTCGTCTTTTGTTCTCTATTGTCCCCTTGTCCGTCCCCCCGGTGTGCTCCTTGCCCTCCCCTTTTAAAGACTCAAGGAGAGGATAAGGCTTACAAGAAGCCCTAGGAGGTGCCTTGGAGGAGAAGGCAGAGCTGGTACTGTTGGTGTTGTTGTGGCGACGTGCCTAGTACATGCAGGCCATCCCTGGGGCGTCGTGGTGATGTTGGTGATGGGACGGTGGTACATGCGGGGTGCTGCAGAGGACGTGCGATTCCCTGTGGTCGACGTATGGGTAGTAATCTCCTTGCTCGACTGATGGCGGTCAAGCCTGGGTCGGGATGTGTTAGAGGGGGTTCGACGGGAAATGGATAAGGCCGAGCCCAAGAAATCCCGGGACATGACAGTCGGGCAGTGCATGTCATGGTGGGAATAGTGACTGTCTTTCGTTGCCCATCCCGGGATGGGCGGTAAAAAGGTAAGACTAGACGCGGACGCAGTTCCCACGCTGGTGGCGCTGTGGCCACGTTGGTGGAAGTGGTGGCATTAAGTGCTTTGTTGGTGAGTAGGTGGGTGAGGCAGGGTCGACCGAGTCGACCATGGTTCGTGCGAGTCGGATAATTTTCGAGGGTCGAGGTTTCCCGTCGAGCGAGCCTCGTATGAGTCGGAACGCAGTCGAGGGCGTCCCGTCTATATACAAGTGTGGCCCATGCAGGTGTATCCGTGTGGGTGGATCCTCAACTTTGATCTCTCTTTTAGGAGGTTTTCAGGGCGCGGATTCCTTGGGGGTTTACCCCGTTTAGTCGCTGGTTTCGAATACCCCTAATTTAGGTATCCGACACTTTGCAAAAATCATTGTAAATCACAGAAAAATTATAAAATTAAAATCCAATTTTGTTGAACTCCACATGAGTTGATCTACATAGTGAACATTTAATTTGATATGCTTTAATATAAAGTTTTTGTTGTAGCTTTAGATCTATTCTTTTCTATAATTAATTCAAAGTTACAGTTTCTATGGTCTAATTGTGGTGAAATTTTTTTTGGTGATATAATTATTGTACGCTTGAACTGCAGTAAAAATTCCATACTTATTGAATCATTTGTAACTTAGTTACAGATTTATTTAGGCGTATGCTAATAAATCTATAACTAAGGGTTTGTTTGGTTGGTGTAGCACCCTAAAATTTGCTTCTTTTGAAATAGGCTTAAAATGATATAATTTTGAATTTTTGTGCTCATGAAAACATAGGAAAATAATGATTTTAATTAAACTGAAATTTTGTCATAAGGCTTAGCAACATTCTTCTTGCATTCATGCAAGTGCGCATGATTTATAGTGATGAGTGGTTTGATTCAAAATTCAAAAGAGAATTCAAAACCTATTTTAAATGGCTTTGAAATAAAAGAAAAAACGGAAAAGAAAAACTCTTCCTCTCTCATTTTGGCCCAAAGGCCTACTCCCTCTCTCCCTTCCTCGGTCTGTAGGCCTAGCCCAGCTCCCTCCTCACTCCATCCTATCCTATAGGCCCACCAGCGCGCCACTCCCCAAGGCCCGCATCAGTACGCTAGTCCAACATGTGTGAAGGCCCGCTTCCCTTCCCTCTCTACAGCTGACCGCTCAGGCCTGAGCCTTCTACCGCTAATTGGTGGAGCCCACATGTCAGTGAGACCTCACCCCTTCCATCTTCTACCTCCAGCGCCTTCCATATTTGGAAGCCAACGCCTTCATTCTTGATCGGAGCTCGATCTCTTCCTTCCATACATGGCGATGCCCCAAGGCTACATAAGCCGAGCCCCGCACCCATCTGCCCTCATCCAGCTCTTGCGCACTCGCCTGCATCCAAGCTACAGCGCTGCCGTCGAGCTCATGAAACCCTAGCAACAGTCGCCGCTCGATCCGCTGGCACTCCTTGCCGCTCGATCCGCCGTGCCGCTCCCCAGACTTCGCGCAATGGTAAGGAAGTGGATGGTACCGCGCTTGCCCTCTCTCTCACGCTGTAACGATCTCATGACGTCGTTGTTGGTTCGCCGGGCCACCCTCGTCGCTTGAGCGAGCTCCGAGCAGCTCCGTGATGCCGCAACCTTCTCCAACCCTGCAGTCAAGTTCACCGTGCTACGCTCTCCCTCCCTATACTCTCCCCACGGCAAATGATGCCTAGAATCGGCGAAACGCTAAACGCCGGTTAGGTCTGGTCATCACCGGCAATGGCAGTCGTCGCGTCGATTGTCTTCTCCGGCTGGCTGCACTCTCTCTCTCTTTCTAATCTGAGCAGCCTATCTCTAATCAAACAGTCCAGATCTCCTCATACCCCTTCGTCGGCTATTTTTGGAGGGAATTCCTTGTGAGCCACTACAAAAAGATCGTAATTCCCTGTGAGCCACTGAAAAAGTTCGACGGACTTCAGCGCCACCGCTCCAAATTTATTTTTGCCCTCTATGCCGCTGCCATCAGATTGGACTCTAATGGTGTCAACGGTAGGTGTGAAAAGTAAAAAATACCCTTAAGTCTAAATATGCTATTATTTTTTGACCATCTTAACGACTTCAAATGGAAAAACTAAAAACTAAAAAAATTGTAGATCTCATCGAGATCTATAATTTTCATATAAAAGTTATCTTTATTTAATACCGCAAAAAGATATGATTTTTCTAAGATATATTAATCATATCAATCATATCCTTTTTGCGGAATTAAATAAAGATAATTTTATATGAAATTGCATTTCCCGACGAGATGTATAACTTTCTAGTTTTGAGTTTTTCATTTGAAGTCGTTAAGATGGTCAAAAAATAATAGCTTATTTAGACCTAAGGGTATTTTTGATTTTTTCACACCTATAGTTTGACACCGTTAGAGTCCAATCCGAAGGCAGTGGCATGGAGGGCAAAATAAATTTGGAGCAGTGGCGCGGAAGTCCACCGAACTTTTTTAGTGGCTCATAGGGAATTGCGATCTTTTATAGTGGCTCACAAGGAATTCCCTCTTTTGTTAAAGAGGCCCTGAGTTTCTTCTTAAAAGAACCTTGTTTACATTTCTTAGCATCACTCTTACTAAGTTGTCATCCCTTGTATGATGCTAAAAATGCTGGTAACTAAAAGAACACATGTAAACTCTAAGATAGAAAATAATAAAACATAGGTATTTGTAAGCACACAGATAAACTACCATATAGCAATTCACCTGGGAGTATAACAAGTATCATTATTTATATTTAATCCCAAAGGAAGGACCATGAGACAAAAGTTTTATGGTAGAGAGTATATTGACCAAAGAAATGTGCAGACTTATGATATAAACCAATCTCTCTTATAGTTTAATAAGGGTAAGTCAAGTGATAAATAAATGATAAATAAAAGGATAACAAAGGTATTCTAGAGATAGAAATAGAGACTCACAAATGTAGTAAGACTAAGCTCGAGATTCAGTGAGAACAAAAGATTCCTATGTCATTCCTAAATACTAAGTTTTGTCATTAAATCATCCAAAACCCACTAAAGGTCTTGATGCACTTTCACTAGCAAACAAGCCAGCAAAACCAAACAAGCACAACACACAATATCTTACATCATGAACAATTACAAATATATGATGCATGGGTGCATCACACATATTAACTGCTAGGAAGTTTTTATTGCGCAACTATGCGGATCCTAGTGACATTGAAGCAACGCTAAGCGAACTTCTACTACTAAGAAAGCACTTAGAACTACTAAAACTAAGACTGAAACATAAACTAAGAACGAAATACTACTACTTAAAGATGGAACATTACTACTTAAACTCATTAAGCTACTTGAACTGAGCCCTATGGAGGTTCCATGTCACAGCATTGCCCTTTTCCTAAGCCATCTGTTCATCTCTCAGCGCATATAGCTCTCTTGCATAGCCATCCGCATCAGTATGCCCATCATTTGCCTCTGCATTCTCATTGTCCTTCTAGTTGTCTGCCACAAATTATTCTGGTCTCCATTGTTCCTTGATCAAAGGGTGACTCCATTGGCTTGTACTCATCCAGACAATAGTAAGGCTGTCGTGGATCATAAGTGATTCCTCCATTCTTTATGCGGATCTTGGTGATTGTCTTCTTTCCCTTCTTGGACTTCTTGGCACGCTTCTTACCTAGGATCTTCTGCCAAGCCTCTAATAACTCTTTCTAGCAGGTGTCCAGCTCGTGCTTCAGGGATCAATTTCTCTCTGGTTGCTCTCTACAATTCTGAGTTGGTTCTCTCTAGTTCTGCTTCCAAGTCCTCGTACTTGTTCATCCATGCTGTCTTCTCTAGCTATTGGTCTTCGTATCATGAGTCCAGGGCATGCAGATATCTGACAGTGGATACTCCTGTGTATTCTGGTGATTGTGGGTTGACCTTCTCCAAATTCCGAACCTTCTCAC
This sequence comes from Saccharum spontaneum, assembly GCA_022457205.1. NCBI lineage: Eukaryota > Viridiplantae > Streptophyta > Magnoliopsida > Poales > Poaceae > Saccharum > Saccharum spontaneum. Next base: position 44,761,094 of record CM039588.1, on the reverse strand, counting down.
ACCACGTGGGGGTGGTTTGGTTGGACATGGGAAATAATCTAGTAGGTGTGAACTCAATGTCTTCCTCAAAATCTACACATATCTCTGCCAATGCTTGTCAGGCTCCTTTCTAACATGTATCATGACCTTCTCTTCCAAACATGGTGATATATCTTGATCTAAAGGCAGGGCAATGCGGATGAGCTGGCATATACAATCTCATCTCACACACTAGGGTTTTACCCTTGTAATACTCACGAGTGTGGTATATTGGGGGCTCAGTGTATCCAAGGTGTTGTAGAGCTTCCCAAAGAAGTTGTGGAAATCCTCCGTCAGTTAGGCAGTTCGAATGATCCCACTCATCATCATCCATTTCTTGCAAAAATCCATGACACATGTTAGTAACATTTTTGCAACATAAAGATAAAAGATAATAATGGAATGGTTCATCTATAGCAATAAGTTTAAGAGTAAATATCCCTTAAGCAAAAACTAAACTAAGCACGTTCCAATCCTAGGGTCTCATTCTATAGTCAAGCTCGGCTCTAATACCACTCTGTAGGCCCCTATTTTCTAGGGTCCTGAGATTCACGTATTTGCACCAAGATCACGCACAAATACACCAACATCGCATAGAAATGGTATACAAATTTAAAAGGGAAAGTACCAAGATTTATTAAACGGAATAATCAGAGTCTCACAGCGAATGCCCGAAGGGTTCGATGGAGAGGGCTTTACAACTAGCAGAAGTGTATGGCCACAGAGTGGTGTTTTATTAGGGGGAAAGTCTACTAAGTCGATAGTGATGCAACGTCACAAACCATAAGCAAGCTCGAGCGCGGACAAAACCCTAGCTTCAATGTCGACTCCTAGATTGAAAAACACATAAACTCCTACTGGTCGTCAAGCATCTCTTCGTCGGGGTTGAAGTCTTCATCATTGCCAATGTCTATGAGTCAACAACGGGTGAGTACTTACGCACTTAGCAAGCCTAACCACAAGGTGGAATAGAAGGGTTGTGTGATGATTAACGTTTGGTCCTATCAAAGTATTACCATTCCCACTAGTCCCGGTTAGTGATTAAGTTACAATTCCATTGCCATCATTCGTTAGAGGGGGAAGAAAAGCAGTAACTAATCATAGTGTCTCATCCTAGCATTTGCACATTCCAAGGACGTGGATATTCAAATAGATTTAGTAAGCTCTATAGAGGTGTACAAAATTCCCCATATGATAGGTGCAATCTCTTCCATGATCAGTGGATGAAACGGACCTGACCAGACCCTGTACTTGATAGTATATGCAACCTTAGATATTCATACAATCCTACCGTGGCTTCTTAGGGGTTGGAAACACAAGGAAAGATAGCGAAGCATCCCACTAACAACGGAAAGATCATATAGCAACCATGCCAACTAGGCCAGCAGCCTCTCTGAGAGATTCACCCTCCGGTGAGCCGGCGGCCGTGCCTGCTCCGCGACGCGAAAACAACACAGGCTCGCTTTATCAAATCATCACAGACCAAAAGCATGTATCGGATAAATTAGAGAAAAAGTATCAAATCGGATCATAGACCAAAAGCATGTACCTGCCCGCTTGCGCCTTGTGCCGGCGCCCGATGGTTGGTCATGCAGTGCAGCTAGTTCCACATCGCCGGTCCCTACACCGCTTGGTGTCGTTCCATCGGGCACCGCGCCACCGGGCCTCGCTCACACCGCTGGCCATTGGGCCTTGTGCCGACCGGGCTTGAGCTCGCGCCATCGGGCTCCACGTCTCCGGGGCTCACACCAACGGAAGTCCTTGGCAAAGCCGCTTCCGCTCCACGTGCGCCTCCCTTTGACAGGCGGGCCACTGCGTCTGCACGGAATGCTATGGCGAGGTGGTTGGAGCCATGGTGACGGTGAGGTGCCAGGCGAGGTAGGGTGTCACGGCAACGATGAGAGGTGCTGGCGAGATTTCTGCGACTCATGATGACAGAGACGGCTGTGGCGAGTCACCGAAGAATGGAGGAATTACAGAAAGGAGCGGCCACAGGAGGAGTAGAATCCGGATGGGCTGCGGTTGACTGCAACGCATGGTTCATGGGCTGAGATTCTAGTGCCATCATGATGGAGCAATAAGGCCCCGTTTGGCATGGCTCCACTTCACCGATGAAGCCATTTTTTGTGCTTCGGCTCCATGAACAGCTCTATCGGTGGAGCTAGAGCCATTTTGGTAAATTGTTTAGCAAAACGGCTCCACATATAGGGTTCCTAAAAATATGCTCTCCCATAATGCCATGTAGGATGAGGTGAAGTTGGGAGAAGCCACTATTTTTAGCTCCTTCTCACCCTGTGAGAGCATATTTTTAAGGGCTTCATCAGTGGAGCCATTTTATTTTACCCCGTTTGGCAGAAAACGGCTCCAAACAGCTCCTGAAGCCGCTGGAGAAGCCCTTCCAAATGGGGCCTAATAATTGACCGACTATTTAATTCCTCTTGTGTGATGACGTTGGCTTTAAATAACGGTGGGGCCACAATACCTGTTCCTAATTGATGTCACCGGAGACGGGCGGCGCTCCACCGGTGCACTAAGCACTATTTGAAGCCTAGGCTATAGAATAGTATATATATATCAATCGGTGGCTTGAACTCAACCAAAATATCACTAGGGCTTAATGTGGAAGATCACATAGCAACCACGCCAACCAGGCCATGGAAGATCACATAGCATCCATGTCGTTTCCTGATATTCTGCTGCCTACACCGGCCTCCTAGTAGGAATTATACTTCTATCTAACGGGGTGTGGAATCCAGTCTACCCATATAGACATGTGGCTGTATGAAATATCTCACTAGGCGTGGGGAACTACGAACCAGTCCATATGTGACTGAAACGGGTATCTCCCACAGGAACCCACAAAAGGCGAACCTGCCAAGGTAATCTACCTCCCTAGATTACCTTCACTCATCCCATGTCTAGAGTAGGTTATGTTTCATCATTATTATTCACAAGTTCATCAACATTATTGGGCTCATCTACTAAGAGATAACCAATATCTCCGAAAAGCATCCAATGCATAGTATCAAGCTCCATATTTCATGTACTCAATTTATCCATGTAATAGTAGTTGGTACTTTGTTAAGTAAGATGGTAGGGGGAGGAGGGTTAGGACTTGTCTTCGTTGTTGTCTTCATTCCTCATGTCTATGAAATCGGAATCATTCGGCTCCTGGGGGTCACCATCGTCTATCCGCGCAGTTATCATTAAGACAACCGCCAACCACTCAAAGAGAAAGAAAAAACAAACATAGAACAATATGGTGGTGACTAATTCAATGCATGGGGCATGATTTTAGATGAATTTTAGAAGTGGTTTCACGTTAATTGGTGTTCATATGCAAAAGAAATGGATTTTAGAAGTTTGTTCTATATTTAAATAGAGATGCAATATTTTATATGATTTTTCTAATGTTTGAAAATGGAATCTAAATGCATGATAAATCTTTATAAAACAATTAGTTAATTTACAAATTTTCTAGGAATTTTTCAAGCTCAGCAAATAGATTTCTAAGCTTTTGTGTACAAATGCGGGGGTGTACCTAGCATTTTCCTAACTGTACCTGGACATGTGTGTGTGCGCTATGTGTGTGACAGGTGGGACCCGCTAAGGCTAACATCTTCAGGCTAGGCCCACATGATAGAGAGAGGAGAGGGGAGGGAGACGGAGGGGATGACGTTGCCCAACGGCGTCGCCATTTCTGCCATGCATCAGGACACGATAGGAGGAGAGGGGGAGGAGGTGACAGCATCGGTGACGGTGGCATTCCGTCATCGAAAATAGGGGAGCAGGCTCTGAGCTCGTCGGAGTAAGGCACCTAGCGTCATCGGGGCTCAGAAAGAGGGAAGAAAGGGTGGACGGTGCTCGGGGGAGTGAGCCACAGCCCTAGAGGGGTTGCCGGGGCAGCGGGGCTACTGCGGCATCCAGTACAGCTCACCAAAGCTGATGCGGAGGCGGTGGAGCGTGCACTGAGCTCATAGGGCTTCAATTGAGGCTATTTTCCAATGCATTATGTTCGTGAGTGCTAAAGGGGTGTAAAGGAGGGGTTACGGGCTCGGATGAGCTCCACCGACGACTGGCCTGTGACGCTAGCGGCTTGCCAAAGCCGGGCTCTAGGGAAACTACCATACAAGCTATCCTACATCCTACTAGCTAAAGCAGGGGAAAGAGGAGAGGAAGGAGAACATACCCGCTTAACCAATCGACCGGTGAGACTTTAGTGGAGGAGGGAGAGGAGCAAGGAGAAAATGCGATGGCGGTGCCCGAATTAGGGGAAAAGAGGAGAGGCCTCGGAGGAAGGAAGGAGAGGTGGAAAGGAGGGGGCAATAGGATGTTCTAGCCTGAGTCGGAGCTAAAGAGGGGAGGGCGAGGAAGGAGAGGGGCTGGCCGGGCCTTTATAGGCCGGCCATGGCAGTTCTCCGGAGGGAAGATATTTCTGTTGTCGAGCTTGTCTGTAGCTCATGAGTGAGTGCTAGCTGGCATGGTGGTTCACCACAGTGCGCTTGTGAGCGAGCCCATGGCAGCGGGGCTTTAGCCTTATTCATGGCGGTACGGCCATGGTGGCTTGCCGCCGTGTGTCTACGACGCGTCAGTGAGAGAGGGGGAGAGATATAGAGAGGAGAGGAAAAGAGTAGGTGGGGCCGAGGAGCTTGACATCCTTATCCGCTCGATAGAGGAGGAGGGAAGGCGACCATGGCGCCTGAAAGGTCCTTGTTTAGTTTTGGTAATTAAGTGACAACCTTAGGTGAATTAATTATGTTTATGTGAGATACACAGGAGATTAGTCCACAAGTGATGATGTCATGAAGGAGCTCATCGCACATGAGACATGACATGGAGTCATGTGACCAAGGTGGAGAAGATCGAGATGAGGCTTGGCCCGATGGACCGGTTGCAAGCATGAAGGGCAAGTTGGAGGCTTTGGAGCGATGGACCGCGTGGCGGTGAAGCTTAAGCAAGACTTGGCGCCGATGGACCAAGGCATCGGTGAAGAGCAAGTGAGGTCAAGATCAATGGACCAACAAGGTCACATGATGATATGAAGTGGATCATATCATTTGTGATATGGTTGGTGCATGTGTTGCATCAACAATTGGAGGAGTTGGAATGGAATGCGCAAGGCAAAGGTATAATCCTAGGGCATTTCATTTCATCGGTCAAAGGTTGTGTAGAGAAGTGTATGACCGGGTTTAGGATAGATGGCCGTACTATTAAGAGGGGCAAACTTGTTTGCATATCGGTCATCTAGTGCCACTTGAGCAATCTAACTTTGCATACGTGTTAGGATCGAGTGGCGAGTCAAGTTGAGTGCCTAATTCCTTCGAAGAAAATGATTATGAAAATGCTAACACACATGCACATGGTGATGTTCACTTGGTGGTGTTAGCATATTTGCGAAGGCGATGGAGTTCGAGGGGTAGAGAGGGGTTTGGGGTCCTCTCTCCCTCCCGCCGAGCTTACGAGCAGGGGATTTAGGCGTTTTTGGGAAATGAAATACCTATTTTCCATTACGCCGGAAGTGGAAAGAAGTGGCGAAGTCATGGATGTGTTTCTCGCTGATTTACGAGCACCAGACGCAGTGATCGAAGGCGTCAGACGCTGGCCCCGCGTCAGTTGGCAAACCCTAGCTTCAGCGCTGTTTTCACTCTTGCATCTGACACGCTATCGTTGTTGCATCGGACGCTGTGCATCAGCATCTGCTCAGCGTAATGTTAGCGTCTGACAGCACTTGCTCGGAGGTGTTTTAGCGGCTTACTCTGGTTGGACGCTGGTTGAGTCAGTTGGCTCATCAACTGATGCGTCAGATGCTCGTTCGGGTGTTTTGGGACCTCTATGGAGTGCGTCCGGTGCGGCATCTGACGCTGGGACTTGGTTGGTCAGATGTGTGAGGTGTTTGGGGAATCGACCGTTGGAGTTAGCTGACCATTAGAGATCAACGGTTCTCGTTCAACCGTGGACACGTGGCGAAGATCGGTCGCGAGTGGCTTAGGGGCATCGAACGCTGGCCGTGTTTGTTGGCCGGGCAACAGACGCGTCTGGTGCCCCCAAAAATTGCCCAGTGAAGGGGCAATGACTCTATTTCATAGAGGGGCTTATAAATAGCCCTTTGGCTGGCCATGGCTTGTAGCTGAGCACACTTTAGCCTTAGCGGCTTATATTGTGGTGCTTGGGAGCCCTCTAACTCACTCATGCTTGATAGTGTTCATTGGATTGAGTGAGAGAGCGATTCTAGTGCATTGCATCGTGAGGATTGCATCGAGTGGCACTAGGTGGTCGTCTTACAAGCCAGTGGGCTTGTTACTCTTGGAGGTTGCCACCTCCTAGACGGCTTGGCGGTGGTCTCCGTGGAAGCCCACAAGGAGATTGTGCGGTGCTCCGGAGAAGAACCTGTGTGGGGTACCATGCTCACCCCGCGGGAGCCGCGAAGAGCAACACTAGTAAAGCGAGACGCAAAGGGCGACAAGTGGTTTGGGTGGGTCAAGTGCTAGAGCTCATGGCTTGGAGGATCCCCATCTTGTGAGTGGATGTGCGGCACCCGCTGAGGTTTTTACTCTTGATAGTCAATTAGCTCGTGATCTAACAAGTGGGTGCATCACCACAACGAGAAGAGCAAGAGGACCGACGGCAACCATGGAGCTTGTCTCAACGGGGACTAGCGTGTTGGCAAACACGTGAACCTCGGGATAAAAATCATTGTGTCAACCTTGTTCATCCCGTTGGTTTGCAATCCCCGAAACACATGCTTGTATTACTTTTAATATACATTATGCTTGTGTAGTTGCTCTCATATCTAGTTGTGTTTGTGTAACTAGCTAGATATCTTCTTGCTTGTGTAGCATAGAAGTAGCTCCCATTGTGTGGCTAATTTGGTTTTTGTAACCTTGTTAGTCACATTGCTTAGTTTGTGTAGCTAAGTAATTTGTGCTCTCTAATTTGGCATTGGTTGCCTTGTTATTGAGCTTTGCTAGTGAGCTTAGGAGCTTTGTGCTTTGCTTACTAGAATTGTGTAGGAGTTCCCCCGTGCTTGAAGTACTAGTGCATAGGTTTGTGTGACCTTGCTCTAGAATTGATTAGGTGAGCTCTTGCTAAGCTTGGCACCTTATTTGCTTGATTTGGATCTTTTGTAAGGTGCTAGAGTTATAGATAGAGGGGTGTAGTCTTGGCTAGACCGATAGTTTTAATTCCGCATTTGTTTCGGTTAGCCAGAGCAAATAGCTTTAGAAAGGACTATTCACCCTCCTCTAGTCCGCCATCTCGACCCTACAGCGCCGTGGTCGAGGAGGAGGACGACGACGCGGTATTCACGTCATTATGGAGGTAGATGATGGCGATGATAGGAGGGGTCCACACGTCGGTGGGAGGGAGAGGGGAGAAGGGAGAGGAGGCCGTGGGCTCAGCGAGTTGGGCCGACCCAGTCATGGAGTAAGGAAAGGAGGAGGAGTGAGTGGGCCTGGGCGAGGCCCAGCTTGGGAAGGAGGGGAAGGGGGAGAGGGGAGAGGGGAGAGGGCTGGGTTGCTGCTGCGGGCCAAGGGAGAGAGCCAGGAGAGTGAGCCCGTGATCATTTTCCTATTTTCTTTTCCTTTTCTTTTTCCCAGATTTGGTATGTGATGCTTATGAATGCATTTGAATTTAAATATGCTCCTATATGAATGCAATGCACACCACCATACGCTCAACAAGCCAAACACTCAATAAAGCAAGCAATGCAACAATCAATGTTGTATGTTAAGTCAAGTTTTAATCCTATTATTTTATGTTCTAGGTGTGTCAAGTTTATATTTTGAAAAAGGCTTAGTTTTTAGTGATTTTTATATTAGGTCAAACTTTTGGGGTGTCACAACACACCTGATCACGTGGATGCCAATGCTGCCACACTCCACCAGGAGAGGCCCGCCACGCCACTAAAAGGACGCTTGAGCCACCACAGCGGAACGGGGATCCTCCGCCTCCGCCGCCGAAAGTATAGCGGGCACAGATTTGTTTCCACTTGCAGGGGATATATCCAATTTAGGACAATCTGTAGGGCATCCACATAGCCATTAGAATACTATAGCCACTTCATTGAGATGTGAACATAGCCAGGCGTCTAGCGCAATGGTAAAGATGTTGTAGCCCTTGGTCCAGATCCTGGGTTCGACTCCCAAGTATAAGACCTTTTTTTTGACAAAGTAAACCTCGACGGCACACGTGGTACAAGTGACACACAGTTTGTTGGGTCCCACAAGTTGGATGGAGATGGAGAAAGGTCCCACAGCTACACATGACACGTAAATCGTCCCACAGGTTGGATGTTACTAGAAGGAGCCATCTGGGTCCCACAGGTCAGATGTACTAGAAGGAGTCGTCTAGGTCCCACAGGTCGGATGTAAAAGGACCGACTGGAGCCTTTTATGGTAAATTACAAGCGTCAAGTTACATGCAAGCCTTTGGGTCCCATAGGTTGGATGGAGATGGAGGACGGTCCCACATGTACATGTGAAGGGTCCCATAGGTCGAATGTTGAAGGGTCCCATAGGTGCACAGAGACTTTTATGACGATTTGCAAGCATCAAGGATGAGTAACTATAGGTCCTGTAGGTACACATCAGATGGAGAAGGGTCCCATAGGTATAAAAAGAATTGAGAGCCGTCGGGTCCCATAGGTCAGATGCTAAAGGGTCCCGCAGGTACACGAGACTTCTATGATGAAATACAAGCGTCACAACTGAGTAACTGCAGGTCCCATAGGTACACGTCGGATGGAGAAGGGTCCCAGCATGGAGAAAGGACCGAGCATCACGGATGAGTAACTACAGGTCCCATAGGTATACGCCGGATGGAGAAGGGTCCCATCGCAAGGAGAAAAGACCGAGCGAAGACTTCTATGATGAATTGCAAGCATCATGGATGAGTAATATGACGAATTAGATGAGTAACTGTAGGTCCCATAGGTACACATCAGATGAAGAAGGGTCCCATCGCAAGGAGAAAGAACTGACGGAGACTTCTGTGACAAATTGCAAGCGTCACGGATGAGTAATATGACGAATTGGATAAGTAACTATAGGTCTCACAGGTACACATCAGATGAAGAAAGTATCGTGTGGAAATATATGACGAAGCTATTCATTATAGATGGAATAGTGTTCATCATAGCTGTGTAATTAGTTCAATGACGAAGCCCTGCTCGTCACAGATTTAACGGAGGTGGTCACAGATGAGTCACGCCCGTGATCTTTGATGAAACCCTGCGCTCTTCTATGACGGTTATTGTGACGCTGCCTGTTTTCATCATAGAATTGGAGGGTCGCAGGATCGTCACCGCTTATCTATGACGAAATGAAAATTTTCATCACAGAAAGTGACAGTTTCGAATCTGTCATTAGCAAATTCCTCATAGAAGTTGAAATACCTTCTAGTGATTTAATTAAATGATTTATTTATTAGATAATAAGTTGACGATAAACATGACATGGAAAGGATTAAGTTGCTAAGAAAATCAGTGGTTGGGGTGTTCCAAGGTCTACAAACAATTCCAAAATGCACCAAAGTCATTTTATGATTTATCCTAATTCATTTAGGTATTTATTTAACCATGGAAAATCCAATTATAAACACTTAAATTAATCAAGCAAGTTACGATTACCAAAACAGTACCAAACTTTTTGTGAAGGCGGGTACTAACATGTAAAGCATACACAAAAAGTTTGATAAATAAATCATAATTATTTTAGCCAATAAAAATCATGGAAGGTCTATTTATTAATTAAAAGGGGTAATTATTAAGCATTGCAGAATTATTGAAAATGCTTATCTCATATTTTTCCTATGTAAAGAACATGATAACAAAGCTACACAAAAACTTTCACAATTTTAGTATCATTATTTATTTAGATATGAATTTTACAAGAATGAGCACATTTAGCATTTTCAAAAAAAGATAAAACTCGAAAACCTTTTCTCACCCTTTCCTCTCTTACCCTCAGACGCTGACATGCAGGGCCAAGGTCAAACCTAACCCTGCCCGACTTTGACCGAGCACGCACCGGCGGTTACACTACGGAACTCGCCGGCAGTGAGGTCTCCAGCGAAGGGGACAACACCTATGTGATCCCCGTGAACTGGCGCACCAATCTAGGGCACAAAACGGGGAGCTTGACGCCGACCATGGCAGCTCAATGGCACACCACCTTGATGGAGATGGTCGACGACGCGATCTACGGCAACAGGGAGACCACCCTCACATCCCCTGAGTCCTATCGTACCTATCTACCCTATCGGTTGAATGCTAAAGGCCCCGCAACGGGCATGGCCGTGGTTGTGGTAGCACGGCATGGTGGAGCGACGGCGGAGACACCGCTCCTGCGTGATTCCGACCCGACTGGGGTTGGAGAAAGCACGGCGGAGCTTACCACGACCTGGTGACGCGCGCGGGTGAAGCAGAGGCGACGCAGGCACGGCTGCCGATGGTGAGGGCAGATGCGATGGCTGAAAGTCCCTAGTTTGGTTTTGGCTAATTGATGAAACCCTAGTACTAATCACAAGTGCTTAAGTGTGATACCAAAAGGAGATTGGTACCCTCCAAGGTGATGGCCAAGATACATGGTGTTCATGATGATATGGTGCCTGACTTGGAGACGAAGATAGAGGAAAGGTGCAACCCTATGGAGCTCAAGGCAAAGGTATATCATAGGGGTTTGCTTTTGGTGATCAAGACAGCATAGAGGGTGTGATCACATTTAGGATTGGTAGCCATACTATAAAGAGGGAAATTTCCAGAGCTATTGATCACTTAAGTGCCACTAGATGCTTACTTTCATGTGCATGCATTTAGATCTAGTGGAGAGCTAACTTAACTCTTTTGAGTAAATGATTGTGAAAATGCTAACGCACATGCACATGGTTATGTACACGTGGTGGTGTTAGCACGTTTGCGAGGGAGGTGGTGTTTGAAGGATAGAGATGGATTCGGCGATTTTTGGAAAGTGAAAAGGTTGTTTTCTGTGCACCGGACACTGGTGCCAAGAGCACCAGACGCAGGGGGCTATGTCCAGTCAGTTGGTTGTGGCAGTGCGGCGCAAGTTTTGTGCACAGACGCGTCCGGTGCATGTTTTGCGAGCAGCACCTGACGCATGACGTCAGCCTCAGGTGTAAGTGACGCAGATGCGGAGCGAATGAGCTTGTACTGACTGGACGCAGGTAGCATCCGATCGGTACCCTTCGGACGTGTCCGGTGCGTCTGGGAGCTCTCTGCTAGCTTTCTGGACGCGACCAGACGCTGGGTCCTCAGCGTCAGGTGTTTTCGCAGGTGCGTCCGGTGCAGTGACTCAGCAGCGTGGATCTTAAACTGACCGGACGCCGGGCGTGCGTTAGGTGCTATGGCGTCCGGTGTGAACTTAATGAGCGCGGGGCTGAGAACTCGATCATTGGGATCGAACAGCGTAGATTTGAATGGGACGCATGTGTGGCTGGATAACGAGCCAGCTCGGCTCGGCTCATCATGGCTCGTTAGGATAACGAGCTAGCTCGGCTCGTCTCGTTATCTTAACGACCTAGAAAGCCAGCTCGGCTCGGCTCGTTACGAGCTCGAGCTGGCTCGTTAGGCTCACGAGCCAGGTATAAAAAGTATACAAAATATAATATTTGTATTTATCTAAAGCTTAAAAATATTAATAATATAAAAATAATATATTCAATAACCTTAAATCGAACAAAATATTCATATGAGCTAACATATCATCCATTTGTGAAAGTGCAAGACATGAAGTATACAAAACCAATATAAGTTATGATGACTTTTTTCCTAAACCTATGGCTCGTTTGGCTCACGAGCCAGCTTGAGTTGGCTCGTTATAGCTAACCAGCTAAAATCCTAGCTTGGCTCGGCTTGTTATCATAACGAGCCATAACGAGCCGAGCCGAGCTGAGCCGAGCCAGCCACGAGCCGAGCGAGCTAACGAGCTTCGGTTTTTTGTCCAGCCTTAGACGCATGGTGTCCATCGGTGCAATGTGGACTCACCGGCGTGTCTGGCGCAGTCAGGTAGAGCTGCCTCTCGTGCATAACGGCTCTATTCTTGTGAGGGGCTTATAATATGTGTTGGCCGGCTAAGGGGCTTCTCTCTTGGACATTTTGACATCCTAACGTCCTCTTGAGCTGAGCATAGTCCCTCCCACTCATCTATCTTGCTTGTTTGCGAAATCAAAGTGAGATTGAGTGATCCAAGTGCATTGAGTTTGTGAGTTTGCATCATAGTGGCGCTTGGGTGTTGAGTAGTTGTGAACTTCTTGTTTTTTTGGTGGTTGCCGCCACCTAGACGGCTTGGAGCAGCAGAGGAGGCCCGGCACGAGTTGGTGTTTGTTTGTGGCTGGCTCTAGCAACTTGTGAGGGGTTGGCACCTTCCCCGGCGAAGAGCCACAAGGTAGTAGCTCTAGTAAAGTGCTCGGGTCATTGAGTTACCTCACTAGTGGTAGGTTCTTGCGGCGCTCTTGGAGAGCTAGGTTGTGGACTCCCTATTAGCCGCCAAACCACATAGTGTTGGACGACACAATGGGGACTAGCGTGCCGGCAAGCACGTGAACCTCGGGAGAAAATTAATTGTCTTGCTCATTGATTCTCCCGGTGATTGGCTACATTATCATATCTTATTGGTGATTGGCTTGCTACTCTCCTCGATGGTATAAACATCAATTCCCATCTCTATAAATACCGCAAGTTTTCTTGTTGTTGTAGCTTGTGTAGTTTGTTTAGTTGCTTAGCCTAGTTCCTAGCTCTCTAGTGTAGAAGTAAAGTAGTGACTTAGCTTTGTGTGCTTTAGAGATCATAAGTCACTAGAATTGTTGGGTAGGACGGCTTGCAACCCCTTGTAGAGCTACACAAAACTTACCTTACGCCATCTTAATTACTAACCGGTTTGCTTGAGTACTTTGTAGAAATTTTTAAATAGGCTATTCACCCCCCTCTAGCCAATTTAGACCTTTCAACGGCGTGAACCGGCGACAAGGTCACCGTTCCGGTGTGTTTGGAGGCCTATAGGTAAAACCACGAAGCTGATAACGACCACGGCATCAAAGCGAAACTAAAACAAAAGACGAGAGGGAAGGGGATGCTCTGTAGAGCTCGGGCCACGGTGGGGCGATCACAACAGTGCCCCCGGATGGTTCTAAGGAAGATGGTGGCGCTCTGGCCAACTCCGACAGAGATGGATGATGCGGGTGGACTCAACGGATGCACAATGACGCGGTGAGGCTATGCGCACGGGCTATTGGATGGAGGCACATCGACGGTGGCTAATTTCGCCAGCGAGCAAAGGCGGCTGGCGGCAGAGCGGGAGAGAAAGGGTTGGCCAAAGCTGGCGGCGCGGGCTTAAGTGGTCGCAGCCGAGTTCTCCAAGCTCGCCAGCACCTGTTTGCCCTTGCCACGCAGGCAATTGCGTGGAGCTGTGCACAAGCGCGGCATTGGAAGGCGGTGGCGTCGGCGGCAAGTAGCCGAGCACCCTGTTGTCGGTGTTCCTATTCATCGACTGAACCTCCATCTCTCTCCCTCTCGCTCTCAAGATTTTGCAAAACATATTGATGATCTTCTTTAAGTGAAGTTGTTCCTTTATCAAGAGGCTCTAACATCTCTTAAAGGATCAACATCAAGATGTCACTGGTTTTGAAGATTTTTGGTTTCAAACATTGGCACATTTAAATGAAACAGAAGTTTAGTTAGGGTTCTTTGAAAATTGTTTTGCTTAGCAAACTTTGACAATTAATTAATGATGAACCAGCAATAATCAAACATCTCAACCAAAAACACAGTATCATAGCTCAAACATTACTCCAAACAGAGAAACGACAGTTGAACAATTTTTACTTATGAAAACTTATTTAATAATTCAACAAAAACTAAATTTCATAACTTTATTTCAGAGACTTAGTCAAATTGGCTGTGTGAAATTCAGTATTAAATTCAACTTTTGAGCTCAAATTTAAACATATTTGATTTGAAAACATTTCACCATTTTGCTTCTATGTTCAATAGCATACTTTAAACAACAAAACTTCTATTAAAAAAATTTCAATTCTTTAAGTAAATTCACATATATAAAATTACAAAGAACATTAATCACTAATGTCGTTAACATTTCATGTAACATATGAAACATCATAATCGCAACATATGGATGCTATAGTTGAAACATAATGACATGATGCTTGTCAATTATGCTTGATGTGGATAGACTGACGTCGAGAGTGGCGACGAGACGCCCACGCCGCGCGAAGCCGTTCGGAGCCTCGCACATTTTCTGGATGAGGTGCGGGTTCAGCGGGAGCGGCCCCTGATTGCCTCTCCACCACGACAGAGGGCGATAGCCAAGCGGCCCCTACCTGTCCGGCCCTGGAGCGCTCGGATTATCGCCCAACCATTGGCCCACATTCCGGCCTCCCAACAGGGCGAGGTGCTCCTCAAGCAGCGGTATAGATACTCGACGATTTGCATTCTGGGACCTTGTCGTCGACCCAGGTGGAGGCCCTTGACGCGCTGTTTCCAACGTTCAACGGGCACGCGCGCGAGCTCTTTGAGGTAGACCCATAGGGCGCGCAAAGTTCACACATGGGTTGTTCCTTTTATGTAATGTCGATGCGGGGAGCAGTTTGCTAGGTTAGTCCGTGTTAGACCACCTAGCATGCTACATGCGTGTTGTTTGTGCTGAACGGTGTGTGGGTGGTGTGCATGTTGTATTTTACAACTCTTCTTCTTAATGCAATGATACACAGTTCTCCTGCGTATTCGAGAGAAAAAAAATATGATGCTCATCACCAAGTTTTAATTGTTTTTTTAACATCTAGGATGTTACACCAGCTCCATGTCGGCATCTCATCTGCGTTTGCCCCCGCGCAGGCGAAAAAGATGCATAGGCGCGACATGAGGCGGAGCGTGGGTGTAAGCCACGAAGATGAGGTGTAGTTAGAGCACGGCTCGCCGCTGTTGGAGCGCAGTCACGGGCCGCAATGGTGAGGTGCTGTCGGAGCACGAGCACCGGCCACACCGGCATGGCAGAGTGTAGGCACGGGCGCAGCTGCCATGCCTGCCTCCTCTGTGGCTCCTATGTTCAGGCGTGGGCACACCTGGGCGAGCTAGAGGCGAGAGAGACGTTGGAAAGAAGATGCGACTTGTGCGAACTCGACGGAGAGGAAAGGGTGGGAGTCTTTTCCCTGTATACCATTATAAAAGATGGTCGCTTCCTCCATGCCACTAAAAAGTTGGAATGCCCCTGTGTGCCATGACGCTTATCTTTTTTGCCCATCACGCCATTCTGTCCACTTTAGCTGCTAACGGTGTTAAATGGAGCTACGAAAAGTCAAAACTACCCTCTGCCTATTGTACCTTGCTGAAAGTTGTGTTTTCCTCTCGTGCCACTCTTTGGTCCTCTGGCAAAATGTGCTATTTATCTCTGAAAATAAAATAAAGAGGCTAGCACGTTACATGTGTATTATTCATGTACGTGTTAATACTCCTTACGTACTTGCATGCAAGGGACATGCATGGGCGTGTGCTCTATGCTCCAAGCATGCCAGCAGGTGCATGGAGTTCACTGTTCACGTATAATCTGATGAGCTCCCATGTATCGTGTCAAGCTTGTAAGCAGCCGCAAGCTTCTAATTCATCGTAGCCCTCGACTTGTGCGAATGAAGGGCGGCTTAACGCACGACTGCAGCACATGCACACATACATATTTGTGCTCACATCTCTGCGTCACGGGACTTAATCTCATTAGGCCCACATTTTAGCGAGCATCAGCACCTCCTCTATGGCCCGTCTGGCACCAGCAAGTCCACGTTCGCAGCGGCCATGGCCAGGTTCCTAGACTACGACGTCTACGACCTCCACACGGTGTTCCTGCACACCACCCCGCGGTTGCTCATCCTCGTCGAGGACCTGGACCGGTGCCTACACAGGGTGGCGGCGCCCGAGACGGGGAGGCGCACGCGGCCAGGGTGCTGAGCTTCATGGACGGTGTCGCGTCGTGCTGGGGCAAGTTGCACGCACACGAAAAGTTGTTAGGTTGATCTGTCCTCTAATGAGCCCAACGGCTTATTAGGCCTTTGATCCGCACCCTGATCAGGGGCGCCCTGATCGGGGGTGCCCTGATCGGGGGCGCCCAGCCCAATAATGGCTGGTGGGCCCCGTCGCGCAGCGCTACATAAAGGAGGTGGGGAGCCGGGGCTCAAGTCACGAGGTTCACCTGAGCCGCCTTTCCCCACCTACAACCCTAACCGATCTCGAGGGTCGCGCTGTGAGCGACGGGAAGCACCGCCGCCTGCACTGCACCGACCTTCTCTCCGACGAACGAGATGGCCGGCACCAGCTCCAGCTCCAACGCCACTGCTCTTCCTTCGGACGGTCTGCACACACCCCAATCCCCTCTCTCTTCCTCTCTCCCTCTTGGATCCGATAGGTTTTGCATTAGGTTTTGGTTCTACCGAAATGTAAAGTGTAAATCCCCACTGATCTACTCCATATAAGATCCTAAAGACCTAACAATTGGTATCCGAGGCCTATGATGGTGTAGATCCAGTTCGGGGAATAGAAATAGAAAGAAAAGAACCAATTTGAAATCAGAAAAGAACTTCCATACAAACCCTAACCCTAAAGATAGGGGGCCTACCTGGGCTTTCCTCATCGCCGGCGACACTGCCACCGCGCGGAAAGAAGACCGCGGCGCCGCTCATGGCTGGCGCGTGGGACAGAACACAGAGTCGCGCGGAAAAGAACATCCGACGGCAACAGGGCACCACCATGCGGCCCCTCGACGGCGGCGTGCTCAGCCTTAGGCGAGCACGCACGCCGGCAAGAGGCCGCGGGGCGGCGCCAACTTTCCTCTCTAGGCCGCCATGGGCGGCAGCAGCTGCTGGTGCTCTTGTGCGCCGCTCAGATGAACGAAGGAGAGAAAGGAGGAACCAAATGAAACGGAATTAGGGTTCACAGGGCAGCGGCCGGGGTTTTGATCCTCCGATCTGGACGGTGAACCGTTGGATCCAGATGGACGGTTGAGATAAGCTAGCAGCCAGCTGGGCTACTTCTGGCCTAGGCGGGAAATGGAATTCCCGGCCCAGGCCCAGGTTACGGCCTGGGCGCGGGGAAGGGTGACGAGCCGCGAGCGGCGTGGGCGGCACTCCGGCTGCTGGGCCGCGCCCATGCTTTCGCTGCACAGGAGTAAAAAGCCGAGGCCGGCTGGGCCGCGAGTGAACAGCGGCTGCGGTTGGGCCAAAATGGAAACAAAAATCGTTTTTCTCATTTTTTTTCCAGAAACAATGTTAATGCATATTTCAATGTTTTGATTTGAATTTTGATATTAGATCTCCGTATAAATTTTGTCCAACGATAAATTTTCGGAGAACAGCAAAGTACCTTCATGTTTCTAGAAAAAAAATAATTATGGGAATACTTATGTTTATTTTTCCGCTGCGTACTTAAAGATGTTATTTCATTATTAAATTCGAACCAACGGAAGAATTTAATTTTGAAAAATGGATAAATTTTGAGCTGATTATAATATTGTTATTATTCTAACCAACGTTGATTAATAGCAGTATTATGATGTAGTTATGCTTTTTGTCATGCATTAATTCTATTTCTGCCCAACGGTGATATAGAATTAGTGTAAAAAGGAAAATTGTATGTTTTAATTTTGACCAACGTTGGAACTAAAGCATGCAATTATTGATGTTATAATTATCTTCTCACTTTATATGAATTGTGTTTTCAGAGGTTACTCTTTGATGGGGTTTATCAAAGATATTCTACCACTCAAAGGTGATAACTACACCGAATGGAAAAAGAAAATTAACCTCGCCTTTGTTTTGGCTGAGGTGGACTGGGTAGTCACCACACCGTGCCCCACTGAACCTGTGGCACCGGTGAGGGACGCCAACGAGTCTGATGCTGATTGGCAAAAGAAAGAGAGGGACCATGCTCCCATACAGATGGCATATGACCTACAAAAGCAAAAGTGGGTCAATGTCAACAAAAAATGTGTTGCTGTCATAAAGAACACGATTGAGCCTACCATAATGGGCTCAATCCAAGAGTGTGCCACTGTCATAGAGTACTTGGAAAGGATAAAGAGTCAGTTCTATGGCTCTTCAAAGACATATGCTACTCAGCTGATAAAGCAGCTGGTGACAGAAAGATACACTGAAGGTGGACATGACAATGGCATTAGAGAGCACATATTAAAAATGAATCATTTGAACAACAAGCTAAAACCAATGGATCTGGCTCTTACAGAAGAGTTTCTTGTCCATCTGATTTTTGCTTCTTTACCAAAAGAGTTTGACACATTTGTTGTCAACTACAACATTCAGCCCGAGAAATAGGATCTAGAATGTTGTATGGCAATGTGTGTGTGCAAAAGGAAGAGAGAATAAAGGCCGCCAATGGTGGTACTCTCAGTTTTGTTAAAGATAACAAAAGAAAGAATTTCAATGCCAATGCCAACTCTCCCTCAAAGCCAAAGGGCAAAGGTCCCATGCAGCATCAGCCTTAGCAAAACAGGTTTGCAGTGAACAAAGATCAATGCCTCTACTGCAAGGAGGGACATCACAAGAAAGATTATCCTGAATTCTTAAAGATGATCATGGCAAAGAAAGGTGAGAACATTATTACGTTCATAAATGAATCTTTGTATGTACAGTATTCGAAATCTACTTGGTGGATTGACTCAGGTGCAACTGTTCATGTTGCTAATTCATTACAGGGATTCCGTTCGATGAGGACTACCCAAAGAAGCAAAAGACACGTTAAAGTCACGAATGGAGTCCAAGCAGATGTCGAAGCTGTTGGCGATGTTCCTTTAGAGCTTGCTGATGGCTTTATTCTTTTACTTAGAGATGTTTTATTTGTTCCTTCATTACAGAGAAACTTGATTAGTGTGTCATGTTTGGACAATGATGGATTTGATTGCCATTTTGGAGATGGCAAATGTGTGATATTGTGTAATAAGGAATGTGTTGGCCTTGCTTTTCAAAAGAAAGATCTTTATTTGTTATCACTTCATGAAAATGTTAATTCCGTATGTGATGCGAATGAGAACGTATCCTCGTTTGTGAATGCGAATAGAAAACGAAAGAGAACTCAAGATGCGTCGTCGAAATTATGGCACTGTCGTTTAGACCATATTTCGAGGGGGAGAATAGAGAGACTAGTTAAGAATGATATTCTTTCTCCATTAGAGTTCTCAGACTTTGAACAGTGTAGAGAATGTATTAAAGAAAAATACACAAAGCAAATTAAAAAGAATGCTAAACGAAGCACAGGAATTCTACAGATAGTTCACACAGACATCTGTGGTCCTTTTCCTGTGAAAAGTGTGGATGGTTTTGACTCGTTCATAACATTCACAGATGATTACTCCTGTTATGGTTACATTTATCCAATTAAAGAAAGAAATGAAGCGTTGGATAAATTTAAAATATTTAAGGCTGAAGTTGAAAATCAGCATAATTTAAAGATTAAAGTGGTCCGGTCTGATCGTGGTGGGGAGTACTACGGTCGGCATACCCCATATGGCCAAGTTCCTAGACCCTTTGCAAGGTTTCTACATGAGAATGACATAGTAGCCCAGTATTCTACACCGGGCGAACCTCAGTAGAACGGAGTAGCTGAAAGGCGTAACCGTACCTTGATGGATATGGTGCGTAGTATGATGAGTTACTCTGACTTGCCATTGAGTCTATGGATGGAGGCGTTAAAAACCACCAGTCATATTCTAATTAGAGTACCAAGTAAAGCGGTGTTCAAAACACCATATGAGTTGTGGACAGGAAGAGAACCCTCACTAAAACACTTGCGTGTGTGGGGGAGTCCTGCTGAGGCAAAAGTGTTTAACCCAAATATTAGGAAGCTAGATCCCAAAACAGTTAGTTGCCATTTTATTGGCTATCCTAAAAAGTCAAAAGGTTTTCGTTTCTACTGTTCAGACAGATACACAAAATTTATAGAAACGAGACACACTGTTATCTTAGAGGATGAAATGATGAGGGGGAGCATGGTGGCTCGAGAAATTATTCTTGAGGAGAAGCGGGTATGTGTGCCCACTCCGATGATTCAGGAACCATTCTTTGAACTACCTGTTCTTGTTGCATCAACAGTGCCAGACACTGTAGTGCCAACACCTGTTGTCAGTTCTCCTGTGGTAACAGTAAATAATGATGAGGAACCTGTCCTTCAAGAACCTATACAAACTGATGCCACAGATGAGGGGGAGCAACAACAGCCCCAAACAGAAGATGTGCCAAATGTGGAGGCCCCGAGAAGATCTCAAAGAGTTAGAAGATCAGCTATACCTAATGATTATGAGGTGTATAACACTGAAGAACTTCATTTGAAGAAGCCATGAGAAGCGATAATTCATCCAAGTGGCTTGAGGCCATAGAAGATGAAATAAAGTCAATGAGTACCAACAAAGTTTGGGACTTAGAACCTATTCCTAAAGGAGCCAAGACAGTAGGCTGTAAATGGGTCTACAAGACAAAACGTGACTTCCAAGAGAATATTGAAAGGTTTAAAGCGCGACTTGTGGCAAAAGGTTTCACGCAAAGAGAAGGGATTGATTACAATGAGACGTTTTCTCCAGTCTCATGTAAAGATTCCTTCAGAATTATAATGGCATTAGTGGCACACTATAATTCAGAGCTACATCAGATGGATGCAAAAACGATATTCCTAAATGGGGATCTGGAGGAAAATGTCTACATGGCACAACCGAAAGGCTTTGTCGTGGAAGGAAAAGAATGAATAGGATGTCGCTTAAAGAAATCAATTTACGGGTTAAAGCAAGCTTCGAGATAGTGGTACTTAAAGTTTGACAGAACAATAAAGAATTTTGGGTTTTAAAAAATATTAAGGATAATTGTGTCTATGTAAAGTTTAAGAATGAAAGATATATCTTCCTAATCCTGTATGTAGATGATATTTTACTAGCTAGTAGTGATGTCCATCTACTACTGGAGACAAAGAAGTTTTTATCTTCAAAATTTGATATGAAAGATCTCGGTGAAGCTTCATTTGTTTTGGGCATAGAGATTCACCAAGATAGAAGTAAAGGGGTATTAGGACTATCACAAAAGGCATACATAGAAAAAGTTTTAAAGAAATTCAGTATGCATAAATGTAGTGCCTCACCTGCACCCATGGTCAAGGGCGACATATATGGGGATTTTCAATGCCCTAGGAACCAATACAAGCTCGATCAAATGAAAGTGGTTACATATGCTTCTGCTGTCGGAAGCCTACAGTATGCTCAAGTGTGCACGCACCCTGACTTAGCTTTTGTTACCGGGTTGCTTGGCAGATTTCAAAGTAATCCAGGGATTGAACACTGGAAATTGGTAAAGAAAGTCTTGCAATATTTGCAAGGTATGAAAGACCTCATGTTGATGTACAGAAAATCAGATTCTCTCCAGATAGTGGGGTATTCGGATTCTGATTATGCGGGAGATGATAGAAAATCCACGTCAGGATATGTATTCACTCTCGCAGGAGGAGCAATTTCATGGAAAAGCTCAAAACAAACCGTCACTACATCATCCACAATGTATGCCGAGTTTGTAGCGTGTTATGAGGCAACGGGGCAGGTGAACTGGCTAAAGAAGTTCATACCCGGTTTGAAGGTGGTCGACAGCATACATAAGCCACTAAAGTTATACTGCGATAATAATCCAGCAGTACAGTACGCTCACAACAATAAATCAAGTGGTGCTGCCAAACACATTGACATAAATATTATGTTGTGAAGGATAAAGTCCGGGATCAAATTATAAATCTTGAGCATATAAGTACTGGAAAGATGATCGCGGATCCGCTTACAAAAGGCTTACCACCCAACGTGTTCAGAGAACATGTAGCCAGCATGGGTTTAAAGGAAAGCCTATGACTCCTGGACTATAATAAAGGGCCCAAAAGTTAAAGTAACTGTTTCAGATCAGAGATGTACAGTGTAGCTGTCAAATCTATCGACGATTGACCGTGACGATGAAACATGTTCTATGCGCTTATTTATGATGAAACGAGTAAAGTGAAAAGCATTGAAGTCAAAGATGAAAGGTTAAAGTATGAGTGAGATCAAGGGAGAGAATGTTAGGTTGATCTCTCCTCTAATTAGGCCTTTGATCCGCGCCTTGATCGGGGGCGCCCAGCCCAATAATGGCTGGTGGGCCCTCGTCGTGCAGCGCTACATAAAGGAGGTGGGGAGCCGGGGCTTGAGTCACGAGGTTCACCTGAGCCGGCTTTCCCCACCTACAACCCTAACCGATCTCAAGGGTCACGCTGTGAGTGACGGGAAGCACCGCCGCCTGCACTGCACCGACCTTCTCTTCGACGAACGAGATGGCCGGCACCAGCTCTAGCTCCAACGCCACTGCTCTTCCTTCGGACGGTCTGCACACACCCCAATCCCCTCTCTCTCCCTCTCGGATCCAATAGGTTTTGTATTAGGTTTTGGTTCTACCGAAATGTAAAGTGTAAATCCCCACTGATCTACTCCATATAAGATCCTAAAGACCTAACAGAGCACGCACACGAAAAGCTCAGCACAGTTGCCAATGTCACCGGAAAGCTCAGCACGCACGCGAAGTCGCTCTCCGCGCCGTCCTGCGTGGCGCGCATGGCGACCTTGAAGTCGGACGCACCGTCCCGCCCACGATGCTGACCAGGGCCGTGCCTACGCCCGCGCCGCCCGCGCCCTCACCGGCCACGAGCTCCGGCAGGCCCCGCCACCCCCTGGCCCCGCGCGCCCCTCCCCCGATCGCGCCCCATCCCACCATGGCCGCTTCAGCACCTGGCACGGGACCTCCTCCCTCGTCGGCTCGCGCGGTTCGTGCTGCTGCCGATGGCAATGGCCGTGCCATTCCTCGTGGGCCCAGCCTCGCTATTGACATGTGCGTGGGCAGCCTCGTGGTGTTCGCGTGGCACAAGCTCGACAGCAAGAAGGCCGCGCTGCTGGTGCCCTTCGTCGCAACGAGGCTCATCTGCGGAGACGGGATCTGGACTTTCCCGTCATCGCTGCTCGCGCTGTCTAAGATCAAGGCCGCCCATCTGCATGAAGTTCACGCCAGGAAGCTAGAGGGCAGCAGAGCACATTGATGGAAATTTGAAGGATGACAAGATGAATCGCTTGTTGTCTAGTACTCCACTACTCCTTGCATATAATAGAGCTAGCATTAATACAACTCTTATAACTCTTCCGTCTACAGCCACGGTTCGCTCAACTTGCCACTGACGACGACGCGGAGGGGCTGCGCCGTGCACTGGAGCGCACGCCGCCTGCAGCCGCGCACTGGAGCGCGCGCCGCCTGCAGCCGCAGACGAGGCCGGCCTCTGGTACGGCCGCCAGAGGGTCCTGGAGCACCGCACCCCGCTGATGGTAGTAGCCCATCAGCGTGCCCACGGCCTGACCAACCAGCATCGACCACGGCGACGTCAGCATGGAGATGGAGATGGGCGCCCGTCCCGTGGCCGTAGTCGAAGCCGGTCCTCCCTGCACCGGCCCTCGACGTGGGCGTGGAGATGGAGATGGGCGGCACCGGCGAGTCCGCCGACAAGGAGTGGCTGGCTTCAGTGCTCACCTGCAGGGCCCTGCTGGAGGCGCGAGCCGAGGACGGCGAGGCGGCGGGGCGCACGCGCAGGGGCGCGGCCACCGTTCCTGTTCGCGGCGTCTCCGTTCTTGTTCGGGTGAAGGAGAAGATAAGGCACAAAGACAAAGGGGTATTTTGGACTTCTTTACTGGCTAGGCCCACGTGTCGGGGCTGCCGAACGATGAAAACACGATGGAAGACCGACGGAATGGTGTGGTGGGCAAAAAATATAAGTATCATGGCATATAGAGGCGTTCTAACTTTTTAGTGGCATAGAGGAAGCGACCATCTTTTATAATAGTATACAGAGAAAAGACTCACAGCCTGTTCGCTTGGGCTGAAAATAAGCAATTAAAAGTACTGTTAGCTGATTTGTGTGAAAAAAAAACACGGTTGGCTGACTGAAACTAAGCGGCTGAAACTCAAGCCAACAGGCTGTCAAAGGGTGGACGGATGGAGGTTGGGGGCGTGCGTCCATGTCCTGGAGGGAAAGATAAGAAAGTGAGAGAAAGAGAAAAAAATAAATAAGCAACAAAATAAAATAATAGAAAGGTATACGCCCCGCTCGGAAGTCCCCACTCGCAAGTCGCAAGTCGCAACACCCTCGAGCGGCAGGCCCCGATCGGCGCTCGCCTCTCCATGCATACGGCCACAATGTCGCCTGCTCCCTGTCCGAGTCTGATGAGTCTCGGTACGGTAGATTGCATCTGAACCACAAAGCCATCGGTTAACGAATAAACAAATGTCTATTTCATGAACATTTGTGTAGTTGCTCTCGCATTTGTACAAAATGCAACAGTTATATGTCGTTCTAGCTTTTTCTAAATACATAAATTTGTTATGTATCTAGATATACATAAATTTAAAATTTGATTAAAAATTATGTACAATTTTTGTCACCGTTTGTCATGAATATTTAATAGTTTTTTCCGTTACAACGCACGGACTTATTTGATAATTTATACTAAAATTATAGATTTTTAGCTGAATTTGAGCCCACTTCTAAACCGCTAGTAAAATTTCTAGCCTTCTGTTATTTAGCCCCCTGTTCGGTTTCTGGATCCGTCGCTGTTCTCACCACTAAGTTATTTATATAGTTTTGATAAAAAATAAAATTTAATTTTATTAGAACATGGATTAGCTGATGATTTAACTAATCATACTATATAACTGAACTTTGTTATCCAATCTAATCTAAATGAATATGTCTCCAAATTGTATGTATATACCAGTGTAATCCTCGACGAGGGTTGTCATGTGGAAATCGAGAGAGGTCCCCATCACAATCATAAATGGACAGATCAATCTTTGACATAACGTAACTAACTCCTTATGGACTATAATGAGAGATTAAAAATATATATTTTGTGTCCTCAAAATAAGACATGTAACTCGATATCTCACTCTATCAACACATGGTATTTGAAAATTAATGTTATAATAAATAAATGAGTAGATATTTATGTGCTTTACAGTGAAAAAGATCTATCAAATTATATTTTTTATAATTCTATAGAGACTTAGTTGGATACTATCATATATCTCTTAATATCAACTTATATTGGGGATGTTATGATCATCAAAAAAAATAAATTATAGCTTTTAAATTTTACAAAAGGGTAAAATTTATATCTATACCTAATAATAAAGAGACAAAATTTTCACCTTCTCAACATGTAAGATGTAAGACTCCTCATGATCCAAGATATATGCACCAAAAGGCAAAGAAAAGATAGAAAGAGTCCACACAGAAATAAGTAACGTGATGACATCGCTCTGCCTGGCTAGCTATGTTGAGTCTGGTAGGTTCATGACTAACCAATGGTCTGGGTTTTGAGCATCCGACGTCGCAACTTGCTCCAAACTTTCTCAAATTTTTATCATAGCCTCCACATGCGATAACATGACACCCCGACAAGTTTCGTGATTTTCTGACTTTGTTTGGATTTTATATAATTTAAAAACACTTTTCCCCCTAGCAACTCGACGTGTTACGTCAACTAGATGCTCGAGATTTCATGTAAATTCCTGGATACGGCCTCAAATTGCTCTAAATATCATGACTATCATATTTGCCTTCATCATTTTTCCATTATTCCATGTACCTGCAGTTCAAATCTGAAATATGCGGGAAAATTCAAGTCAAAGAAATAAATTAACGAAATATAGCAAAATATTATAAAAACATGCCAGATTGGAACATGTGATTGTAAACAATATAGTTAGGCCATATAAAAAGTTTAAAATCAAGATTAAAAAAAATGAGAAAGCTTTGCCGACGGCCGTTTTAGGCTATCGGCAAATTACTATCTTCGTCGACAGCCTAACGGTTGTGCTGTCGGCGAAGGTAACGGCGTCGGACGACGTTGGAACCCTCAGGTTCTTTGCCGATAGGTTGGCATTGCCGACTGTATGGCTGTTGGCAAAAAATGTCCTTTGCTGACAGGTTTTTTTACCGACTGCTGGCTACAGTTGTGCTGTCGGCAAAGAATTCTTTACCGACAATAGGTAAGGGCTGTCAGCAAAGACATTCTTCGCCAACTACCCATATTATGGCTGTCGGCTAAACTGCGGGCAGTCAGCGAAGATGCCGTCTCCCGTAGTGTAAGTTTATAAACATAAATAATATAATATAAAGCAAATTAATGGTCAAAGTGTAATGTAGGAGACCGTGTCATTCTAAGTTACGCCAGATAAATTGGACCGGAGGAAGTATAAAAGAGCGAAGGATTTGATAAATACACGTTACCCAAAAATTTATACCCACCCTATGTTTTAACCGTTGAAATCTCGATCTAAGGGATATTAGGCCTTCTTATTTCCTAACAAGTGGGCCACCGTACCCCGTAAGATGTAAGATTTGTTTGCGTTTTTGCTATTTAATTCCCTGGCCTATAATGTTTTTTGTTTACCCAAAATTCTACCCACTTCTACACCCAGTATATCACGGGAAAAACATTGGATGGCACGAGGCAATTGCATACGGAGTTTTTTTTTTCCTCTTGCCCGCTCATTAGGTACCCCCGTCCGCAATCTTAGCGTCCGCAACCTCCCGTAACAACTCAATAACCAAACCTGATTTACTTTACCCTAATCCTCTCTCCTTCGTTCACATCTGCATCTCGCACCCCGTCCTTGCGACAAAGCATCGCATCTCGCTGGGCAGCCTGATCTGTTCTCAATCAGCGGCTCCTTCTCCATCCTTCTATCTCCCTAGCGGAGGGCGAGCTGGCCCTTGCCGTCGTAGCCGTACTTTTTTCGTGCCTCCTTGACGAAGCCGCGTCGGCATCTTCTGCGAGACCGGCCAGGCCACCACTCCTTTGCTATGCAGTCCATCGTCCGAGATGATCAAGCGGTCACGTCCTGCAAGCAACCACTTCACATGGCTGGGAAGTTTCACCGCACCATGATGCTGCCGATGGAAGCCAGCCGGCGACAATAGGAGTATCACCGTGACTTGGAGAACACACGGTCCCGGCGAGATCGCGTCTGCCAAAGCCAGAGAACGCCATCGCACGTGAAGACCCAACCGACCTCAATGTCGATCTGCCGCTCCTGCCATTGTCCGGTCGTCGGTGAGCCTCCCTGCATCTTCCCTTTTGTCGTCTCTGACTTAGTGTCTCATGTTCGTTTTCTGCTCATCCGTTCGTCATGCCAGTTAGCCTTCCATGCCAAGTGCATGCACCGCCCTGTGAGAAGTCCGATGCTACTTTGCGTGTGTCGCCTTGCTGCTGCTTGCGATACGCTAGCCTGCAGAGTAGAAGCTGCCGCCAGGAAACTGATGTTGTACGCACACCAGCAACGTACAAACTAGAAGCTGCAAGACGACGTGCTCCAGCCTCCAGGGCAGGTCCCTTCTATAGTTCTATCTTCCATCCATGCATGTTGCTGGCTATGACCCGCCTCCACGTCAGCAGAGACAAATATAAATTTAAATAGGACAATATAAAAAGAACAGGTGTTGCGAGTCCATACTTCCATAATTCTTATAGAGTAAAAGACACTACCGGTCCTTAAACTTTTTCAGGTGTGTCATCCCGGTCCATAAACTTTTAAAGTGTGTCATCCCGGTCCATGAACTTTTAAAGTGTGTCATCCAGATCCATATACTTTTAAAGTGTGTCATTCTGGTTTATGGACTTTTTTAGGTGTGTCATTCCGGTCCATGGAATCCATGGAAGGCGGTTTGCTACAGTAAACGGTGCTATGCTACGGTGAACGGTGGTTTTGCTACAGTGTTCGTTTTTTTATCTTTTCTTATTTATTTTGTCTGAATTTTTGAAAAATCATAATAAATCACAGAAAAATCATAAAATAAAAAAAATCAATTTTGTTGTACTCCACATGAGTAGATCTACACAATGAATATATAATATGGTATGCTTTAGTACAAAGTTTTTGCTATGAAGGTTTTGTCTTTTTCTTTTTTATTTATTTGGCTAAATCTTTGAAAAATCATAGTAAATCACAGAAAAATCATAAAATAGAAAATCCAATTTTATTGGACTCCACATGAGTAGATCTACATGGTGAATATATAATATGGTATGCTTTAGTACAAAGTTTTTGCTATGAAGGTTTTGCCTTTTTCTTTTTTATTTATTTCGGCTGAATCTTTGAAAAATCATAGTAAATTACAGAAAAATCATAAAATAGAAAATCAAATTTTGTTAGACTCCACATGAGCATATCTATACAGTGAACATATAATATGATATGCTTTAGTACAAAATTTTTGTTGTAGCTTTAGATGTATGCTTTTTTGTAATTAATTGCAATAATTCATAGCTGCAGCTTCTATAATTATTTTGTTAGACTAAAGCATACCATATTATATATTTACCGTGTAGATCTATTCATGTGGAGTCCAATAAAATTAGATTTTCTATTTTATGATTTTTCTATGATTTACTATGATTTTTTAAAGATTCAGCCAAATAAATAAAAAAGAAAAAGACAAAACCTTCATAGCAAAAACTTTGTACTAAAGCATACCATATTATATATTCACTGTGTAGATCTACTCATGTGGAGTACAACAAAATTGATTTTTTTATTTTATGATTTTTCTGTGATTTACTATGATTTTTCAAAGATTCAGACAAAATAAATAAGAAAATATAAAAAACGAACACTGTAGCAAAACCACCGTTAACCGTAGCATACCACTGTTTACTGTAGCAAACCGCCTTCCATAGATTCTATGGACCGGGATGACACACTTTAAAAGTCCATGGACCGGAATGACACACCTAAAAAAGTCCATGGACTAGGATGACACACTTTAAAAGTATATGGATCTGGATGACACATTTTAAAAGTTCATGGACCGGGATGACACACTTTAAAAGTTCATGGACCGGGATGACATAGCTGGAAAAGTTTAAGGACCGGTAGTGTCTTTTACTCATTCTTATATTTGCATAAAAATTATGTTAATTACATCTCCGAGGAGAACACCCCTGATTAGGAGTTCCAACATGAATACATGAAAAAGAAGATTACATCATATCGCTTCCTATTACAAACTACAAAAGAAAACAAAATCTTCAGTCCTATAGCTGCAGATGGATGAATTTGTCTACTTGGCATAGACTTGAACTTGACGAATGTCATTTTATTAAACATGACATGTGTTCATTTGTCAAGGAGTAACATATACTCCTTATATGATTGGTTGATAGCATGTTTAGCTTCTGAGCAGACCATGATATGCATGTATTTAATTCATACATTATATAGTGCAACACGCATATATGTCGGCTAAGAGAAACTGATTTGTTTGAGTGATAGACATTTCTTTGGTGCATTATGCCATGTATGTATGCATGTACTTTACTTTGAAGACTAAATTTGACATAGTCTTTTTAGATCATTTAAGATCATGATTTAGCATGTTTTGATATGCATGTTCATGGATGCACTCGGCATTTGGTGCGATATGCATATTCATGGATGCACTCGGCATTTGGTGCAATATTTTATTTAGGATAGGACAACATATTTTGACCTTGCTAAGACTCAAAAGACATGTTGCAACGCCTGGCTCCCCCGGGGGTGCGTGTAATTAATTCATTTTATCAAGGTTCGCATGCACACTCATGGTATGGCGTTTGGCCAGGGATTTGCATGCACAGTGCTATATGATCCCATTTAATTTGGTTTGCTCTTTTTAACAACTTAGCTAAGCATGAACATTCATGGATGCAATCTAGCTAAGATGCAATATTTAATTTATCCATTATATGCATGGCACTTGGAAGGCCTACGCTGGGCATGGATGATGCACTTGGAAATTATGATCAATGTGACAAAGCTTATTTGACATAGCTAAGTCTATATCGATGTTCATGACATTTTGGTTATTCTAACTCTGGCGCCGCAGCAAATTAATTAGCACGGGCGATCATGGTATAGAGTTTGATATGATGAAATCAATTTATTTGAGTTTATTTGTATGATCTAGCTGTAATTTAAAACGGAGTAATTTCATCTAATGCATGATTAGACATACTTGATTCCCCGGCATGACCACGATGTGCATGTATTTAGTCCATGCAAAGTTTGTGTGAATATCTTATTATTTGTTTAAACCATGATATGGCGCTAAATTTAGCCAGCCCAGCATGGGGCATCTTGATTGTGCCACATATGCATATATGACCAGGAGGAAATGATTCGTTTGTTTGTCGGACATTTCTTTGGTGCATAGTATCATAGTATGCACATAATTTACCTTGGAGACTAAATTTGACATAGTCTTTTTGGATCGTTCAAGATCATGATTTAGCATGTTTGAGATGCCCAGTCGTGGATGTATTCAGTATATGGTGCAATATTTTATTTGGGCTAAGCCAAAGTATTTACTTTGTCATGGACTAAAAAGATATGTTGCATCATCGACTCGGCCGAGGCGCATTCAATTAATTTATTTTATCAAAGTTAACATGCGTACTCATAGCATGGTATTTGGCCTCGCACTAGCCTATATCATGCAATTTAATTTAATTTATTAACAACTTAACTAGGCCTAGTCGTTTATGGATGTGACCATGTGAGCTAGCTAAGATGCAATATTTAATTGACCTATACATGATGCGCGGCATTTGGAGGGTCTATGCCGGGCATAGATGACATGTTTGGAAATTACGATGAATATGACAAAGCCTTTTCAGTTTAGCTAAGTTCACGTGTTGGTGATATTTTTTGTTATTTTATTTATCCTGGCGCCACCACTAATTAGTTAGCATTGGCGGTCATGACATGATATTTATCATGAATAAACTAATTTTGTTTAGTTTATTATATATATGGTTTAGCAGGACATGGGTTTGGATGAGTGCAGCATAATTTAGTTAGTGCAGAGGGGATATATGCCGGGACTTCACATGACCTGACTGTTGGGCATTCTTAACGTCATTACCAAAAGTAGACTTAGTTTTCTAATTCTGATAACGGCGCCAAAAATGCCGAACCTATCCCTCATGCCACTTAAGCCAAGTTGTCATCCCCAGCATGACATGAGAGACGCGGTATTGAAATATGCAACTGCTCTTCTAAATAAATAATAAATAAGATCTGCAAGCGCACAGATTAATACCGATGTAGCATTTTAACCGGAAAGTATTCCAGGTATCGTTATTTATATTTTTACCACTGGGAAGGGATTACTAACATCAATGTTGATTATGGAATGGAATATAGGAATGAGTATCAATCATTGCATGTATAAGTGAGAGCATTCATCTATCTCTTGCATACAGGGGTAAGTGTCACATAAAATATAGATAAAGTATGAATGGTGACAAAGATAATTAATCTGATCAGCTAGCCACATATAATAATGATAAGCACCTCAACAGATATTCTAGCAAGTCATTAGCATGGTATTAGGACGAACTACAAGGATATTTCCTAAGTTATTCTTAACTATAAAGTCTAGCATATCATAGTTAGTGCAAGTACACTTGGCAA
Organism: Saccharum spontaneum; assembly: GCA_022457205.1. Classification (NCBI taxonomy): domain Eukaryota; kingdom Viridiplantae; phylum Streptophyta; class Magnoliopsida; order Poales; family Poaceae; genus Saccharum; species Saccharum spontaneum. The sequence goes on along the minus strand of CM039588.1, from coordinate 44,729,504 downwards.
TCATTGCGAGAAAGGACTACGCCCATGCATAGTGATATTATCAAGGAAGATGAGAAACATAGCAATCACTCCCCCGTAATAATGTTGCTCTGCCTGCCTTACACACGGGAGGAGGACTATATAAGAACCAACGAAGCTGTCACCATCGCGGACCACCCCACGATCCGGCATATAAGGTACAATCGCAGATAAATATGGTCTAAGCACCACGCCTACACAATATTTATCATTTACCCATGGATCCGATGGATAAACGCTATACGATCCTAAACATGTATATAATTCCAATCTAACTAAGCCAAGCGTATAACTACGATAAACTAAGAACAATATAATTGCAAACATAAACAAGTAGAGCATAGTCGTAATCAATATATTGAAATAGAACAAAGTTGTATTCATAATATTGAAGAACAAAGATGAACAATGAAGAACAGTAGAGGAATTACCAAGAATCCTCTTGATAGATCCGGAAACCAATCGAAGATTGACTCCTTCTAGTTCTAATCCTATGTAGCTATGCTATACTAGAGATCTAGTTGATGTGGTGGCTCTAGGGCTTGATCAGAGACTCTCCTCCTGAGATTAGGGTTTGAAGAATGAGAATGAGGGAGTGCCTCCTCCAGGGGCCAGGGGTCCTGCTTATATAGCCCCCTCAAGTGAGCGTGGGCCGTCGGATCAAACCGACATTAATCGCACAGTTTTCCTTGATCCCTTAGGTCGGTGGAGCATAATCCGTGAGACGGAGCCTGATTGGCTCTCAGGCCAGGGCGGGCGCCCTAGGGAGCAGGGCGGGCGCCCTGCCTCCGGGCCCGTTCGGCCTCCCGTTTGATCTCGTGGCTTCTGGAGTCTTCTAGATGATAGAAAATCGGTGAATATGTTATTATCTCTATGTAAACCCGACGTGTGGGCCTTTCCTCCGTATTTTCTGATAACCCCCTGCAGAAACAGACAAACACCAAAACTCGTAGAATTCTGTCAGATAAAACCCTAAGTCTAGGTGTTGGTTGCATTTGGATCCTTTTCTTTATTTATTTGATAACTATATTTTGTACTTAAGGACCGTCAACAAACTCCCCCAAGCTTACCTCTTGCTCGTCCCTGAGCAAGGATAGACTCATTATGGATCAGAAGTTGCTGCAACGCCTTTGAACGTTGACGGTACATATGCTTTCAAATAAGGTCTCATCCCTGAGTTAGAGTAAACTGTCAAGACTTAAAACTTACTCATTTTACCTTTCACCATGGGGCTTGCAACCGTCATCTGCATCTTGAGTGGTTAAAAGATAGAACGGTCTAGTCAAACGCCATGTCTCTTATTCTTGATCAGCTATAGCTCTGGAGTTTTTGCAAATTTTTCAAATAAAACTCAGAGATTCCTTGTATGACTTTCTCGGGTCTCTCTTTTGTGGTATTTCTGGATCCTTACCAAGGCAGTAATGGTATATGCCTTCTCTCTCAAAGTATGTGGTATTTATGGTATAAGGCGTAGTGACATTGCCTTCTCTCTCACCCTACTCTAATAAGGCTTTGATATCTGGAGCTCATAGGTGGGAGATACAGTATACGTACTCATAGAACATTTATTGCATAGTCAAACCATGGATTCAGAGAAACAAGTCAATAAGTCAAATCAAGATGTGCATGTGTGGTGAATGAGTGGTGTATGGTGATGATGGTGATAACAAAAGTCTAATGCTCTTTTTGAGGGAATACATACCTTTCTTGCTTTTTAAAACTTTTGAGGGGAATGAGATGCTCTATTTTTTTTCTTTTTTTTCTCTCAGGTGGGTATCTTGTACCCCTAATTCTACTGTCGGACACTTGTCTATTTTTACCTCTCGTCTCACTTTTTCTTTCTTCGAGGTTCCGAGCACTTGCTCCTTTTTATTTCCTCATTTTTATATTTTTTTAGAGCAATCTCCCTCTTTTGAAAATATAGCAAGTGGTAGTAGAAATGACTTGAGCATTAACTTCACAGGGAATAACAGGAATGAGATAATGTTTTTGGCTATTCTCTCCCGGGTCAGGAGTAGAATAATTTTGGGTGAATCTGGAGATGGAAATGAGTGGATATATGTGGATGCGTACTTCCGGAGTAGAAGCAGCATGTATGAGTGAACGTGCAAGTGAATCTTGATTTTAACCACATGACAAGTTCCTAAGGGTCTACACAGCTCGACCACACTCAATGCCCATAAACAGTAAGTAGTAAAAGTGCGGCTCTTAATCTAACAAGCATGTATATATGGCTGTGGTAGGAATTTAAACTCTCATCATACAGGAACTCATCATGCAATATTTTAAAGATTTTCAAAGATAAAATTCTCCAGAATTCTAGCATCTCTAGGAACAGATAAACAGCAGCTCAACCTTCCCATATCATATCCGTTAACAACTTAGACTTCAGATCAAGTTCTCTTCCCACTAGTTCAGGTTTAGAGCCAGTTTTAAATTATAACAGTTATGTCTAAACTAGAGAGAGAACAGATTTAAAAATTAGGCAGAGCAACTATTCATCATATCCATGCTAGAGTTTTATTTTCAAGATTCAGTTTAGCATAGCTACTTTATTTATTTATTAAACTAAGCAAATATATATAAACACAAAATATTTATTTGGGTTTTCATGATTATGCATCTTTTTATTTTAATAAAGCATAGGTATAAATGTAGATAAAAATACTTATCGGGATAAATGGGGGTGCTCTCCCCCAAGCTGGATCTTGACGTAATTTCTTCTGATGTAGCTAGCAGGTGCAGAGGTGTATTTGAATGTCGGCAGCACCCTGACAGCGATTAGGATGTCCTCCATCTGCTAGTCTTCCTGAATTCTGTGGAGCTCAAATAGACAACAAAGCTTCGTGGAACTTGATTAAGCGTTAGCATAAATATGTAGCCTTTATCATGTTTGAGCTTCCTTGATAAATGTCACTCTATTTTTATTTTCATTTTTATAGAACAGAAAAAATATATATTATTTTTTTATGCCACCACAGTGAATGTACTTATGGGTTTTATGCCACTCGCATACTCACATGGGGCTTACTGTTTTTAACTCTTTTTTTTTAGATAGAATGAACATGATTAACTGAGCAATAATTAAAGGAAAAATGAGAACTACCAAGTTTACCTCTTGGCATGGCGTTCGATGTTTTTAAGTCCTCCGAACAGGACTTCTTTTCTTCTTAGTTGTCCTGGGATTTGGGTGGCGTAGACGGTGGTTCCGGCAGCACCTCCTCTTCTTGTGTAACTGTCTTCGCCTTCCATACCCGACTTGGTGCTTCGGTCTCCTGTTGTGTATCCTCGGGCCTTATGACCTTTCCTTCATAGTCTGCCCATACGTCCTTGATGGTTTGCCTCCTTTGGTTACGGTTACGCCGCCTTCTTCTTGTCCTGACCTAGCTCTTTACGGTTACGTACTTAAGGGGGTGAATAGCCTATTTAAAATTCTACAAGCTTCACTAAATAACCATGTTAGTATAAAAGATGGCTAAGCTTAATCTAGCACTAGCTCAACTACACTATGCAAGCCACCTATACAATTCTAGTGAAGCAAGGCTATGATCTCTAATACACACCAACAAGGCTAAGTCACTAAGCTACTTACTCCTAAGTGATAAAAGCTACACTAAGCAAACTACACTAGAACTAGTTCAAGAAAGTAAAGAGCAAGAGACTTGATTCTTATACCAACGAAGTAGAGAAGTAATGCACTCGAAGAATCAATCACAATGATCAACCACAAGAGAAATCCTCGGCAAAGAGATGACACAAGATTTTTTACCGAGGTTCACTTGCTTCCCGGCAAGCTACTCCTCGTTGTGGCGATGCACCCACTTGTCGGTTGCGAGCTAATCGACTATCAAGAGTCGAGCCCTCGGCGGGCGCCGCACAACCGCACACAAAATGGGGATCCTCCAAGCCACGAGCTCCACTAGAGTATCCAATTTGTGAACTCCCGCGGGGAAGGATCAAGAACCCCTTACAACGCTTGGTGAGGGCTCCAACAATCTCCAATTGCGAGCTCAATCACCTCCGCTCCTCCAAGCCGTCTATCGTGTCAGAAAACATGGAAGAGTAACAAGAAATCCGCAGCAACTCGAAGATCAAGTGCCTCTAGAATGCAACTCTCAAGCAATGCACTTGAATCTCACTCAATCTCACTCAAGATGTGCAACTATGCAAAGAGATGAGTGGAGGGTTTGTTCTCTAGCTCAAAGGATGTCTCTAGGTCTCAAAATGTGCAAGAGTTACCCTCAAACCCCGAACATCTTCTATTTATAGCGAAGGGGTACGTAGCTAGCCGTTACGGACGACGCATCGAAAATCGCGCTGACCGAACGCTCCGGTCAGGGTGACCGGACGCGTCCGGTCACTACAAGACAACCATGAATAGTGCGCGTCAGAACTAGCCGTTGCCCTGACCGGACACGCTCTAGCGTTTGACCGGACGCGACAGTGCCAGCGTCCGGTCGCATTCCAGTAAGCTCCCGTCGAGACCGGACGCGTCCGGTCGCACGTGACCGGACGCGCCGCGCGTCCGATCAGCACTCCGCTCCTCTGGACGTCTGACCGGACGCTCCGGTTCCGTGAGGGACCGGACGCGCCGGTCGCGCGCTCTCCTTCTGCGCACAGGTGAACTGACCGGACGCGCTGGTCAGTCCAGACCAGCGTCCGGTCACAAACCCTAGCGCCCACGCCGCGTTGAACTGACCGGACGTGTCCGGTCAAACCGAGACCGCGTCCGGTGCAGCGTCCGGTCACTGTTTTTCAGTGAAAACCATTTCGGACTTCTGCCACCTTTTCTCGCCTCCGGCGCAATAGAAAATAGGCATTTCATTTCCTCGAAAACGCCTGAATCCCGCGCTCGCACGCTCGGCGGGAGGGAGAGCGAACCCCAAACCCCATACTACCGTTCAAACACCACCGCCTTCGCAAATGTGCCAACACCACCAAGTGTACACCATCAATGTGTATGTGTGTTAGCATTTCACAAACATTTTCTAAGGCGTTATGTTAGCTCTCAACTAGATCCTAATGCATATGCTCAAGACATTGATCTAGTGGCACTTGATTCCCGAGCTAACCGTGATTGCCCCTCTTGATAGTCGGCTATGTATCCTAAACCCGGTCAATCACTTCTCTACTCATCTTAGACCGGCAAAAGGAAAACCCTATGGTTATACCTTTGCCTTGCGCTCTTAGATCCTTCTCTTCCACTTGATCATCATGTCCATCATATTATGTGCATCTCCACCATGATCGTCATTTCATGTCCATGCACCATTTCTTTGTGATCTTATGGCCACCACTCCTTGCCACGTACACCTTCATCACATGTGTTGCTTATGCCTAACTCAAAACACTTAACACATGGCATTAGCAACTTGGTGTCATTAATTACCAAAACCAAACTTGGGCTTTCAATCTCCCCCTTTTTGGTAATTGATGACAACCATCACAAAGATATGAAATGAAATCAATTTTCAATTTCGATAGTATTAGCTCCCCCTACATATGTGCTTCCATGAGTTTGGTTCAATTGTGCACATATGTACGGATTCGAATTTTGGGAGAGTTACTACTATCAAATTGATACTAAGGTATATAGAATGGACCTTTGAAGCATGATACCAATCGGAGTTGCCTTTATATACCATCCTTAGCATCAATGTAGCTAGACACCACTTATAATACATCACTTGTAAAGATCACAAACAATAAAATACCTCGTGAGATCAATATTATAAGCATAGGTGTCTAGATACCACTTGTAAAGCTACTCTCAACAATTCATCATTCAAGTTCTATTTCTAGCAATCACCACACAAGCATGAATATGAATTTAAGCTTTGCAATGCAACATACATCATGTTAATGCACATATAAATGCAACAAATAATTCATGAGCTTGCTCCCCCTACTTGTGTGCTCAATTTTAATTGATCCCTTTCTGATGTCATTCTCTCCCCCTTTGTAACTTAACTTTCTATCTTTGTGACTTTTCTATCTTTGTGACTTTTCTCTCCCCCTTTGTCAACAATCACCAAAAAGGTGCCAATTTTAGTGAGAGTTAAGTCAATCAATATGAGGGAGTCCAAATTATGGTTCAATCTAGATCACTTGCCTAGAATATGTAATTCGGTTTGATCCAAGGACAAGCTTCTTCACACCTCATAAAGTATAAGGGTTATCTTGACCATGTTGAATTACACATCATGAGCTCATTTTCTAGATTCAACACTAGGTTTGCAAGCTCACAAACATGTCATATGCTACCACTAGATCAATCAAACATAGAAGCAATAGTGGTACCATATATACATTAAACTCATTTTATTTTCACGAATGAGCCTATTTGTCATGCAAATATGTCTATATGTTCTACACATGTCCTTAGCAAAGTATGAATGATATGCCAAACAACTTTACCTTGCTATGTCGGAGGAGAGGCATGTCATTTTAAGAATGTGGGGGTGCACTCATTTCAAGTTGGAGAAGTCAAGTATGTTCAATTCATTCTTCAACTTGTAAAACCTTTTCTCATCAAGTGGTTTTGTAAAGATATCAGCTAGTTGATCTTCGATGTCAATGCTCTCAATGCTAATATCACCCTTTTATTGATGGTCTCTTATGAAGTGATGCCTAATATCAATGTGCTTGGTTCTTGAATGTTGAACCGGATTTTGAGTCATCTTGATAGCACTCTCATTATCACAAAACAAAGGCACATTCTTGAATTTGATTCCAAAGTCATTCAAAGTGGCCTTCATCCAAAGCAATTGTGCAAAACAACTACCGGCACTAATGTATTCGGCCTCGGCGGTAGATAGTGCAACACTATTTTGTTTCTTTGATGACCATGAAACAAGAGACCTTCCAAGCAATTGACAAGTGCCACTTGTGCTCATTCTATCAATCTTGCATCCACCATAGTTGGAGTCCGAATATCCAATCAACTCAAAATTAGACCCCTTTGGAAACCATAATCCAACATCATGAGTGCCCTTAATATATCACAATATCCTCTTGGTTGCTTTCAAGTGACTTTCTCTAGGTGAAGCTTGATATCTTGCACACTTGCACACACTAAACATCACATCCGGCCTCGAAACGGTGACATAGAGCAAACTTCCAATCATAGACCGGTATTGCTTTTGATCTACCATGTTGCCACTAGCATCAATACCCAATTGATCATTAGTGCCCATTGGTGTACTCATTGGCTTAGCATCTTGCAATCCAAACTTCTTGATCATGTCCTTGATGTACTTCCCTTGACTTACAAAAGTGCCATTCTTCATTTGCTTGATTTGAAGTCCAAGAAAGTAACTAAGCTCTCCAATCATAGACATCTCAAACTCTTTTGCCATCATATTTCCAAACTCTTCACAAAAGTCTTGGTTAGTTGATCCAAAAATGATATCATCCACATAGATTTGCAACACAAACAAGTCAATGCCTATCTTTTTGGTGAAGAGAGTGGTGTCAACCTTTCCCATCTTGAATCCTTTAGAAAGAAGAAAGTCCCTCAGCCTCTCATACCATGCTCTAGGTGCTTGCTTCAAACCATACAATGCCTTCTTGAGCTTGTAGACATGGTTGGGCTTCTTGTCATCTTCAAAACCGGGAGGTTGCTCAACATAAACTTCTTCATTGATGTAACCATTGAGAAATGCACTCTTGACATCCATTTGATAGAGCTTGATGTTGTGTGCACAAGCATATGCTAATAAGATTCTAATAGCCCCCAATCTTGCAACCGGTGCATATGTCTCTCCAAAATCAAGACCCTCAACTTGAGTGTAACCTTGTGCTACCAATCTTGCTTTGTTTCTTACAACTACACCATCTTGATCTTGCTTGTTTCTAAAGACCCACTTAGTACCAATCACATTGTAGTTCTTTGGCCTTTCAACAAGTTCCCAAACTTGATTTCTAGTGAAGTTGTTTAGCTCTTCATGCATGGCATTTACCCAATCGGAATCCTTCAAAGCATCTTCTATTTTCTTAGGTTCTTCAAGTGACACAAATGAGTAGTGCTCACAAAAGGATGCTAATCTTGATCTAGTTTGAACACCACTTTGAATTCCACCAATGATTTGATCCAATGGATGATCCCTTGCAATGCTAGTAGGTTGGAGTATTAGGAGTTGATTACTTCCACTTGTTTGACCTTGAACTTGAGCTTCATCATGAGTACCACTAGAGCTTGCTTGATTTGTATCAATGTGTATACTTTGGTTGATCACATGAATATCATCATCATCAACTTGCCTTGGCCTAACATCACCAATGTCCATGTTTCTCATTGCATTTGCTAATTGGTCTCCTCTCACATCATCAAGGTTTTGAGCTTCATTTTGAGATCCTTGGGTTTCATCAAACTCAACATCATGAACTTCTTCCAAGGTGCCATTTGTGAGATTCCAAACTCTATATGCTTTGCTTGTGGTAGAATAGCCAAGTAAGAACCCTTCATCACATTTCTTTTCAAACTTGCTCAATCTAGTGCCTTTCTTGAGAATATAGCATTTGCAACCAAACACTCTAAAGTATGCAATGTTGGGCTTTCTTCCATTCAATAGCTCATATGGTGTCCTCCCAAGCTTCCCATGGCAATAAAGACGGTTGCTACAATAGCAAGCCGTGTTGATAGCTTCACTCCAAAATGAATGACTCACATTGTATTCACTAAGCATTGATCTAGCCATGTCAATCAAAGTTCTATTCTTCCTTTCAACTACACCATTTGATTGAGGAGTGTATGTTGGTGAGAATTGATGTCCAATACCGAGATCATCACATAAATCTTCAATTCTTGTGTTCTTGAACTCACTATCATTGTCACTTCTAATCTTCTTGATGGTGATTTCAAACTCATTTTGTACTCTTTTGACAAAAGACTTGAATAGATCATAAACATCACTCTTGTCATAGAGAAAGAACACCCAAGTGTATCTAGTGTAGTCATCAACAATCACAAAACCATACTTGTTGCCACCAATGCTAGTGTATGTAGTTGGCCCAAACAAGTCCATGTGCAATAGCTCAAATGCCTTTGATGTACTCATTTCACTCTTACTAGGATGTGTATTTCCAACTTGTTTGCCGGCTTGACAAGCACTACAAGGTTTATCCTTCTCAAAGGTGACATCCTTCAAGCCTCTAACTAAGTCATGCCTCAAAAGTTTGTTCAATTGTTTCATTCCAACATGACCAAGCCTTCTATGCCACAACCATCCCATACTAGATTTGCTAAGCAAGCATGATGTCAACTGTGTCTCACTATCATTGAAGTCAACCAAGTATAAACTACCATGTCTAAATCCTTTGAATATCAAATTTGATCCATCAACACTTATGACTTCAACATCATCACTACCAAATATGCACTTGAAGCCAAGATCACAGAGTTGTGCCACCGATAAAAGATTGAAATCCAAGCTCTCAACTAGCAACACATTAGATATGCTCATGTCATTTGAGATAGCAATTTTACCAAGCCCTTTGACCTTGCCTTTCTTGTTGTTGCCGAAAGTGATAGCATCAAAACCACCATTTTGACTTGTATCAATTGATTTGAACATACAAGAATCCCCGGTCATATGTTGAGTGCACCCACTATCAAGCACCCAATGCCTTCCTCCGGCTTTGTAATTGACCTACAAGATAAGATCAATTCTTTTTAGGTACCCAAACTTGTTTGGGTCCTCCAAGGTTAGTGACAAAGCTCTTTGGTACCCAAATGGCTTTCTTCTTTGAGCCCATCCATGGTGCACCAATGAACTTAGCATGAACACCATTTGTACCCTTGGTAAGTATATAGAAAGAATCAAACTTAATTGAGGATACATTAGCATTGGATTTCTTGTTCATACAATGTTGCTCTATGTGACCAACTTGCTTGCAACTTTTGCAATAGCTACCATTATTCTTCACAAAACGAGTCTTGTGAGGAGCAAAAGCGGCCTTGCCTTTCTTGGGGTTATAACCCAATCCCTCTTTGTAGAGAGAAGCTCTTTGGCTACCCAAGCACATAAGCAAGCGGTCCTCACCACCATAAGCCTTAGCTAAGGTGTGATTGAGCTCTTTTACCTCCTTCTTGAGATTTTCATTCTCAACTATAAGTGAGGAGTCACAAGTGAAACCATCACTACTAGATGAGGATGATGTAGATGAGCTACATGAAGGTTTAGTGGGAGCAACAATAATAGGCTTATGACAAGATTCATCAATTATATCACAAGATATGCCTATGTTGCAAGTTTTAGCTTTCTCAACATTAGTTGGCATGTTTTCACATTTTTCAACTAGAGAGGAATGAGCTTCTTCAAGCTTAGTGTGAGACTTTTGAAGCTTCTTATGGTCTACCTTTAGACTCTCATAAGATGCCCTAAGCTCATCAAGTTCTTGCATAAGATTTTTCTTTTCCTTAAGCAAGCCCTTGCACTCCTTTCTAGATTCTTTAAAATGTTGAGTGCAATCTTCTAGCATGGTGATTAGTTCATCTTTAGTGAATTCTTCTTCATCACTATCACTATCACTTGCATTATCATGATCACTCTCATTATCGGATGATACCTTAGCGGCCTTAGCCATGAAGCACGATGGAGTGTCGAAGAGGGAGACCTTCTCTTGGATGGCAATGCTAGCGTGTCCCTTCTTCTTGCTCTTGTTGTCATCCTCATCATCACTTGAGGAATCATCACTATCCCATGTAGCAACATGAGAATCATTCTTCTTCTTATGAGAACTCTCCTTCTTTTCTTGCTTCTTCTTTTGCTTCTTCCTCTCCTTCTTGATAGCATCTTCAACATCACTATCATAAGGACACTTTGCAATGAGATGGTCCTTGCTATGGCATCTAAAGCATCTCATGGTATGCTCATTCTTCTTGGATGAGTTCTTCCTTCTTGCACGAAAGCCCCTCTTCTTCATGAATCTGCCAAATTGCTTGACAAAAAGAGCCATCTTCTCATCAATGTCATCACTATTACAAGAGCTTGAGTCTTCATCACTTGATGATTCAATCTTGGATTTGCCCTTGGATGTGGTGGCTTTGAATGCCACACTCTTCTTCTTCTCATCATCCTTCTTCTCATTTTCCTTCTTCTTTTTCTTGACCAACTCATCCTTCTCATCATCTTCTCTATATGAATCATCGGTCATCACTTCTTGAAATATTTGTTGAGGAGTTGAATCCTTCAATGTAGTCCTCACTAGCACGGTGATCAGTGTATCAAACCTCTTGGGCAAGCTTCTCAAGAACTTCATAGAGAATTGGTTGTCCTTGACTTCCTCACCAAGTGCCTTGAGCTCATTGACAATGACTTGCAATCTATGAAACATTTCCGGTACACTCTCATCTTCTTGCATCTTGAAGCTAGAAAACTTTTCTTGCAAGATATATGCTTTAGCGGTCTTTGTGCCTTCGGTGCCCTCAAATGTTTCTTCTAACTTAGCCCAAGCATCATGTGCAACTTCTATGTTCTTCACTTGCTCAAATGTCTTGTCATCTAATGCTTCATGAAGAGCACTAATGGCAATGTCATTGCATTGAAGCTTCTTTTCTTCCACCGGTGTAGGTGCTTCCGGATTAGCAACCTCAAATTTTGTTTCGGTGACCTTCCACACTTCTTTATTGATTGACTTGAGGTGTGCGGTCATCTTAACCTTCCAATATGCATAATTTGTCCCATCAAAGTGAGGTGCCTTCTTGGTGTTGTTGATGTGCAAGCTTAATTGAGCCATTTCTTTTTCACCGTAGGTTGTTAAGCCTCAAATAAACGGTGCCTCGGCTCTGATACCACTTGTAAGGTCCAAATGGCTAGAGGGGGGTGAATAGCCTATTTAAAATTCTACAAGCTTCACTAAATAACCATGTTAGTATAAAAGATGGCTAAGCTTAATCTAGCACTAGCTCAACTACACTATGCAAGCCACCTATATAATTCTAGTGAAGCAAGGCTATGATCTCTAATACACACCAACAAGGCTAAGTCACTAAGCTACTTACTCCTAAGTGATAAAAGCTACACTAAGCAAACTACACTAGAACTAGTTCAAGAAAGTAAAGAGCAAGAGACTTGATTCTTATACCAACGAAGTAGAGAAGTAATGCACTCGAAGAATCAATCACAATGATCAACCACAAGAGAAATCCTCGGCAAAGAGATGACACAAGATTTTTTACCGAGGTTCACTTGCTTCCCGGCAAGCTACTCCTCGCTGTGGCGATGCACCCACTTGTCGGTTGCGAGCTAATCGACTATCAAGAGTCGAGCCCTCGGCGGGCGCCGCACAACCGCACACAAGATGGGGATCCTCCAAGCCACGAGCTCCACTAGAGTATCCAATTTGTGAACTCCCGCGGGGAAGGATCAAGAACCCCTTACAACGCTTGGTGAGGGCTCCAACAATCTCCAATTGCGAGCTCAATCACCTCCGCTGCTCCAAGCCGTCTATCGTGTCGGGAAACATGGAAGAGTAACAAGAAATCCGCAGTAACTCGAAGATCAAGTGCCTCTAGAATGCAACTCTCAAGCAATGCACTTGAATCTCACTCAATCTCACTCAAGATGTGCAACTATGCAAAGAGATGAGTGGAGGGTTTGTTCTCTAGCTCAAAGGATGTCTCTAGGTCTCAAAATGTGCAAGAGTTACCCTCAAACCCCGGACATCTTCTATTTATAGCGAAGGGGTACGCAGCTAGCCGTTACGGACGACGTAGCGAAAATCGCGCTGACCGAACGCTCCGGTCAGGGTGACCGGACGCGTCCGGTCACTACAAGACAACCGTGAATAGTGCGTGTCAGAACTAGCCGTTGCCCTGACCGGACGCGCTCTAGCGTTTGACCGGACGCGACAGTGCCAGCGTCCGGTCGCATTCCAGTAAGCTCCCGTCGAGACCGGACGCGTCCGGTCGCACGTGACCGGACGCGCCGCGCGTCCGATCAGCACTCCGCTCCTTTGGACGTCTGACCGGACGCTCCGGTTCCGTGAGGGACCGGACGCGCCGGTCGCGCGCTCTCCTTCTGCGCACAGGTGAACTGACCGGACGCGCTGGTCAGTCCAGACCAGCGTCCGGTCACAAACCCTAGCGCCCACGCCGCGTTGAACTGACCGGACGCGTCCGGTCAAACCGAGACCGCGTCCGGTGCAGCGTCCGGTCACTGTTTTTCAGTGAAAACCATTTCGGACTTCTGCCACCTTTTCTCGCCTCCGGCGCAATAGAAAATAGGCATTTCATTTCCTCGAAAACGCCTGAATCCCGCGCTCGCACGCTCGGCGGGAGGGAGAGCGAACCCCAAACCCCATACTACCGTTCAAACACCACCGCCTTCGCAAATGTGCCAACACCACCAAGTGTACACCATCAATGTGTATGTGTGTTAGCATTTCACAAACATTTTCTAAGGCGTTATGTTAGCTCTCAACTAGATCCTAATGCATATGCTCAAGACATTGATCTAGTGGCACTTGATTCCCGAGCTAACCGTGATTGCCCCTCTTGATAGTCGGCTATGTATCCTAAACCCGGTCAATCACTTCTCTACTCATCTTAGACCGGCAAAAGGAAAACCCTATGGTTATACCTTTGCCTTGCGCTCTTAGATCCTTCTCTTCCACTTGATCATCATGTCCATCATATTATGTGCATCTCCACCATGATCGTCATTTCATGTCCATGCACTATTTCTTTGTGATCTTATGGCCACCACTCCTTGCCACGTACACCTTCATCACATGTGTTGCTTATGCCTAACTCAAAACACTTAACACATGGCATTAGCAACTTGGTGTCATTAATTACCAAAACCAAACTTGGGCTTTCACCTGTCCGGTTTGTACGACAAATCCGGCATGGGGCCTTTCAAACATCTCATGCCAACTAACTCAAGAGAGTGAAGCTGTGCATGAGGCCTTGATCATGTTGCTAATGAAGATTTCATCGTTGCCGAGCGCGCCGAGAAGATGAAGAGAGGAAGGGAATCATAAGAGCGCCATGATGCGCTGCTCACCTTCACAGGAACTCCGGCGTGCAGCGATGACGGCGTTCACCACGAGCTCCTCTCCTGGGATTCTGATGGTGCGGCAGAGAGACGGCGTGGCAGTTGTTTGGGAAGATGAAAGGGGCAGCCTTGTTGCGTATGTGGGTAGCGAGGCAGCCTGACGGCACTGTGGAATGGAGAGCGGCCGAGAGCCTTTCCTCTACCGACGGCCATGCATTTATAGGCCAGGAGCAGAGGAAGTTGCCAGGAGATTTGGCGCTCTTTCCGGTTCGATTTTCCCTCGCTAATCCCGTGCTTAAGCGGCGCTTGACTCGTTTTGAATCATCGAGCGCGCGGGATACGCACGACGCCATGACGTGCAGTTTGCGTAGACTCGGTCACGGCAGAGGATATAGGAGGCCTAATTATGGCGCCTCTGACTCCGTTTGAGTATGGCAAGCTCGCTCAGAAGCTCCTTCCTTGCCTCTTGCCTAACTGTCGATCACGCATATACGCGTATACATACAGTGTACATGTGCAACAAACTGCCGCTAGCTAGCTAGTGTGCCTGCACATATATGTGTATAGCTGTACTTGTTTCTACTTTATTTATTATTTCCTTTTTGCCTTCTATCTTGTGCTAATTATCACGTTATGGACTGACCATTTATGCATGGAAAAGCCAAAATATATTTTCCTCCACGTTTTTACACGAGCGCATATGACACGTAATATATGAAGGGTATATTTGCACATGCTTTTGCATGTAGTGCATACTTATGCACTAAATTTCAAGGTTAACATTATTTCATTAATAATTCATTTCTTATTTATATATATTATCTGTATTTATTTAAATTGGAAGAATTTCACACATATTATAAGTGAGCCAAAAACTGTGTCAACAGATGCCCCCTCGAGGTCCGGATGCGGAAAATATATGTTACGGATCCGGAGCTCGAAACTTGAGATTTTTTTTATTTGTAATCTCTCTATTTTCTTTTCGAAAACATATTTGGGGCACTTGATTCACATGCAGGTTTGCGCAGATAAACGACATTTATCAAGCAATGACGTATAGTCTCACGTTATATTGAGGCTATGCAAGTGTTATACCTGTTCCCTCAAAAAAAAAGTGTTATACCTGTTGCCTTCTTGATCTTTATATCAGGCTCTTGGAGGACATAACATTTTAAATGTTCGTTCCATGGTCACTGTTTAAATTTAAGAACTTTGGAGTATTATTATTTATTTATTTTTGGTTGCATTGAGTTTAAGCTCTTGAAAGGAGAGTCTTTTTTTTTAATACGGTTTAGGCTCATGAAGGAGCTTTCTTTTTTTTACAGTTTAGGCTCATGAAGGAGCACGTTTTTTTGTGCTGACAGTTTAAGCTCATGTAGCAATGGAGCATCTTCATTTTTTTTAGCTTTAGCTTCAGTTTAGGCTCATGAAGCGATGGAGCATTTTTCTTTTCGTTTGGGCTTCAGTTTAAACTCGTGAAGCAATGGAGTGTGTCGTTCTTTTTTTTTAAAGCTTTGGCTTCAATTTAGCCTCGTGAAGTGATGGAGGACATTTGATCTATTTTTTTAAGTTTTGGCTTCCATTTAGCCTCATGAAGCGATGGAGGATCATGATATATATATATATATATATATATATATATATATATATATATATATATATATATATATATATATATATATATATATATATATATATATATATAAAACTAATACTCTAAAGCTAGCTACAGAATACCATATTATGTAGCCGGACCAAAACTCGTGAGCCAGAAACCCGCCGCAACTCAGGAGCGAGCCAGGCCAGCTCATGTGCGTTGCTACAAAATAGGAATTGGCTTTGACTAAAGTGGTCCCCATTGAATTAATTCATGCATGCATTGATTTAATCCCCAGATTTTTCCCTTTCCTTCCACCGGCCGAGAACACCTGCCTGGTTCGCTGCCCAAAAATTTGGCCACAAAAACACTCTTTGCTTCTTCGCTGCTGGAGATGTTCCACCAAACGGGACACTACGACGGCACGTCGATCTGATCCTTCCCCGACCCGCGGTGCGCGTCATCCCCATGGGATCCACGGCGCCCCTTCTTCAACGTTGAATCGTCATCGGACACCCCCTGCATCCGGCGGCGGTGCCTCCACCATTGAGTCGGTGGAGCCTCCAGCGGCGGCGGCCCGGCTCCCTGGTGATCGGCGGTGTGGTGCTGCTACCCCGCGACTCGACCGGAGGCCGCCCCACTCCCAGCGATGCGACTGGCGGCGGCCCTGCTCCCTCCGCGACGCGACCGGCGGCGGCCCTGCTCCCGCGCGCTGCTACCGGCGGCAGCCCTGCTCTCCCGTGAACACGACGCTGGCCTCGGATGGCCCCACCCTGTCTTCTCTCGTCATCTCCGGTGCGGCGCCCTCCCCCACTGGCCTATGCGCGTCCTCCTCATCAACTTGGAACCACGACCTTGCCACGATGTGATGCACTCATCGGCCGGACCTGAGGCGAATCGTCTTTGTCGATGCCCATCGTGCGCGAATGACAGCCCTGATGGTGGATCCGTGATAGAGATACAGCGTCCTCTCCTCCGGTGAGTGTGAAATCCCCGGCGGATCCGAATCCTTCTCCTGTTTATTTGTTTGTTAATTGTTCGTTCCCATCCACACCAGTGACAGCCGGGTAGGAAGGCCTTTGACGGAGTGCACGGATCCGGATTCTTTGGTCAACAGAGGAGCTTCTTCTCTCAAGGAACTCTGCTGAATAATGGATGTTGTATTAGATCCATGTAATGGATTTTTATTAATGATTTTTGCGGATCTGAACAAATGTAGAGGCCTTCACGTACTCGTGTGTCTGTTTAATTTTGATGCACACATATTTCTTAGTGCAGATTCTCGTAAATACTATTAGTGCAAATTCTCGTAACTAGTTTTTTCGCACACATGTTTCTTAGTGCAAATTCTCGTAAATACTATTAGTGCAAATTCTCGTAACTAGTTTTTTTTTCATAAAATGATCTGAATGTTACAGTAACTAATTATCATAAACCATCTGACGTCAATTTCTGATAAAGTCCCGTCCTACAAATTCCTATCCTAATTATCATCTTAAGACATTCAAAATATCTTAACTATTTTTATCGTAAAATGATCTCAATGTTATAGTAACTAGTTATCAGAAACCATTTGATGTCAATTTGTGCTAAATTCTTGTGCTAATTATCGTAACAAGATCATTTGCGTGCGCCTAGAACATTTGCGTGCCAACTACAGTAACTAGAAAATTTCCGTAACAAGACCATTTGGTGTTAATTATAGTAACTAGAATATATTTTCTACTATTTTTTATGGACAAGGTATATTCTAGTATTATCGTAACACGAATATTTGCGTGCGCCAAGAGAAATTGAGGCTCACAATCTATTCTCGTAAACTTTGCATGCATGGTACATTTTCTACGCCATTACAGTAACAGGCCATTACATGGACAAGGACAACCAAGTTACGACACTTTTTAGACAAGTCTCCTGCATAAATGGAAGCCTCCAGATGTGGCAATTATTTAAAAACAATTAACGTAATTACCGGCAGCGTTGATGAGGGGCTCTCATTATTAACGTACAAGAAGGTTCCACCATCAGGGCTGTCATTCGCGCACGATGGGCATCGACAAAGACGATTCACCTCAGGTCCGGCCGATGAGTGCATCACATCGTGGCAAGGTCGTGGTTCCAAGTTGATGAGGAGGACGCGCATAGGCCAGTGGGGGAGGGCGCCGCACCGGAGATGACGAGAGAAGACAGGGTGGGGCCATCCGAGGCCAGCGTCGTGTTCACGGGAGAGCAGGGCTGCCGCCGGTAGCAGCGCGCGGGAGCAGGGCCGCCGCCGGTCGCGTCGCGGAGGGAGCAGGGCCGCCGCCAGTCGCATCGCTGGGAGTGGGGCGGCCTCCGGTCGAGTCGCGGGGTAGCAGCACCACACCGCCGATCACCAGGGAGCCGGGCCGCCGCCGCTGGAGGCTCCACCGACTCAATGGTGGAGGCACCGCCGCCGGATGCAGGGGGTGTCCGATGACGATTCAACGTTGAAGAAGGGGCGCCGTGGATCCCATGGGGATGACGCGCACCGCGGGTCGGGGAAGGATCAGATCGACGTGCCGTCGTAGTGTCCCGTTTGGTGGAACATCTCCAGCAGCGAAGAAGCAAAGAGTGTTTTTGTGGCCAAATTTTTGGGCAGCGAACCAGGCAGGTGTTCTCGGCCGGTGGAAGGAAAGGGAAAAATCTGGGGATTAAATCAATGCATGCATGAATTAATTCAATGGGGACCACTTGAGTCAAAGCCAATTCCTATTTTGTAGCAACGCACATGAGCTGGCCTGGCTCGCTCCCGAGTTGCGGCGGGTTTCTGGCTCACGAGTTTTGGTCCAGCTACAGAATATGGTATTCTGTAGCTAGCTTTAGAGTATTAGTTCTCTGTAGCTAGCTTTAGAGTATTAGTTCTATATATATATATATATATATATATATATATATATATATATATATATATATATATATATATTTTATTAACACTACAGTTTAAGCTCATGAAGCTATGGAGCACTTTTTTCCTTGATGCTACAGTTTAAGCTCATGAAGCGATGGAGCATCGTGATTTTTTTCTTGACGCTACAGTTTAAGCTTATGAAGCGATGGAGCATCGTGATTTTTTTATTCTTGACGCTATAGTTTAAGCTCATGAAGTGATGGAGCATCATGATTTTTTATTTTTGACGCTACAGTTTAAGCTCATGAAGCGATGGAGCATAATATGCATATTTTCTATGCATAGTATCGCTTTAGAAATTTTCCATTTATCGGCGGTGGGCAATATTCACCATCCGGGGATATGATTCTATAAGCGCCACTAGAGTAAACATCCTTCACAATATAAGGACCCTCCCATTTAGGCTCGAATTTGCTTTGCATTCGATGAGTAATATTCATAGGCCGAATGACCGCGAGAACCAAATCCCCTTGAACGACCTTCTTTTTACGCGCTTATCAAAAGCTCGAGACATTCTAGCTTGATATGCCTCCAAGTTTTGTAATGCACGAAGTCGCTTTTCTTCGAGATTGTCTAATTCCTCTAAGCGTGATTTTACCGATTGATCTTCATTGAGTTTCTCTTGGATAGCAACTCTTAAGGAGGCAATTTGCACCTCCAGTGGCAGGACCGCCTCTCCTCCATACACAAGTGAGTAAGGAGTCATTTTCGTTGGCGTCCGAGTCGTGGTCCTATATGCCCACAAGGATTCGAGTAACTTTTCATGCCAGTGTCTCTTATTTCGCGAGACCATCTTTTTAAGCAACTTGCATAGCACTTTATTGAATGCTTCTGCTTGACCATTAGCAGCTGGATTATAACCCGTGGAGAAGTGATGCTTAATTTTGAATTTAGCACACATCTTCTCTATTTGTTTATTTTTAAAAGATGTTCCATTATCAGATATCATTCGGGATGGAACCCCAAATCGATATATAAGGTTCGTTCTTATAAAATTTTCAACATTTTCCGCTTTGACTTCTTTTAGTGCTACGGCTTCCGCCCACTTAGAGAAGTAATCAGTAGCGGCAAGAATGAACTTGTGTCCCTTGGAAGACGGGGGATTTATTGGCCCAACTACATCCATTCCCCACATTTCAAAGGGCCAAGACATATTGGTTGGATGTAATGGTTCATGTGGCTTATGTATGAAATTACCATGTATTTGACATTCATGGCATTTCTTTGCAAATTTCATAGAATCATCAAACATTGTAGGCCAATAATAACCTAAATGTCTCAGTTGGTAATGCAGCTTGGGTCCAGATTGGTGTGCGCCACACACTCCGGAATGCACTTCATTCAAGGCTTCAATCACCTCATTGCCTGCAAGGCAGCGAAGTAAAATACCATCGCATGAACGCCGATAGAGCACATCATTTATACACGTATAATTTATTGACCTTTTTCGAATCCTAGACCTTTCACTAGAATCCAAGGGTAAATATCCATGAAGCAAATAATCTAGAAAAGGTGTTCTCCAATCACCCATCTCTATTTCGCACACATCTATAACCATGGCTGAAGTAGATGGTATGTCCTCTTCCTCAGTTAGTATGGGGAGGACTCTTCGTTCTTCTACATGGACATCCACGGTTTGATATGAATTTAATGACATGCTGGCAGCTAAACTTGCCAATGCATCTGCTTTCTCATTTTGGCTTCTTGCAACATGCTGAATTTTGAGATCAACGAACATAGCCATTAGTTATTTTGCCCTTTTGAAATATGGCAAAAGCCCTTGCTTTTTTACCGTATATGTTCCCAACAATTGATTAATTATCAATTGGGAGTCTCTGTATATAGAGACTGCAGTTAGGCCCATATTGTGGGCAATTTCTAGCCCAATAATTAGAGCCTCATACTCAACAGCATTATTTGAGACCGCCGAAGTTAAAGTGAAAGAATATGGGAGTATTGCCTCATCGGGAGTGACAAACACGACTCCCGCACCTGCTCCTGACTTTCGACAAGCACCATCAAAATACATTTGCCATGTCGATTTAGACACGGTAGTGGTGAGGACTACCTCATCTGGTAGATCATCATCAATAGGAAAGTCATCAGGTATAGGATGTGCGGCTAGAAAATTAGCCAAAGCTTGGCCCTTAACGGCTTTTTGAGGCACAAACACAATATCAAACTGTGAGAGGAACATCGCCCACTTGGCCAATCTACCTGATAATGTCATTTTACTTAAAATATGTCAGAGTGGATCAGCTCTCGAGACGAGATGTACCGTATGTTCTAGCATGTAATGGTGAAGCTTTTGAGCTGCAAATACAAGCGCTAGGCATATTTTTTCTATATCCGGGTAATTGCATTCTGCCCCCAGTAGGGTGCGGCTTAAATAATATAGGGAGACTTCTTTCCCTTCATCATTGGTTTGTGCTAAAAGAGCGCCCAATGAAGTTGGCATGGCTGATGTATAGAGGATTAGCGGCCGCCCCTTGATTGGCGCACATAAGACAGGAGGATTTGTTAGATACTTCTTTATATCATCAAATGCGTTTTTGCATGCTTGATCCCATTGGAATGGGACTCCTTTTTTCATGAGCTGGGAGAAAGGTTTGCATCTCCCGGACAGATTTGAGATGAACCTCCTTATGTATGCCAAATGGCCTTGGAGGCTCTTTAATTCATGCAAGTTTGTTGGTTGAGGCATGTCGACTATTATCTTTATTTTGGTAGGGTCAATTTCAATGCCATGTTTGGTGACCACAAAACCAAGGAATTTCCCTGAGGATACCCCGAAGGCACATTTCATAGGATTCATTTTCAGTTTGTGCTTTCTAAGCCGCTCAAACACCATTTCCAAGTGTTTTAAGTGATCTTTCTCGCGCTTAGATTTGACAACAATATCATCTATATAGCACTCAACGATTTTGTACAATAACCCATCTAGAATAATGGTCATTGCACGTTGATATGTGGCACCCACATTTTTTAATCCAAAGGGCATCACTTTATAGCAATATATGCCCTTAGGTGTGCGGAATGCTGTTAACTCTTCATCTTCTGGCGACATTTTTATTTGGTTGTAGCCAGAAAAACCATCCATGAAGGAGAATATTTTGTATCCCATAGTTGCGTCAATGAGGATTTCAGAGATCGGAATTGGAAAGTCATCTTTTGGACATGCTTTATTTAAATCTCTAAAATCAACACATACACGTATCTTCCCATTTTTCTTTTTAGTGGGTACAATACTAGACACCCATTTGGGATATTTCACTTCTCGAATAAACCCAGCAGTTATGAGTTTATCAACTTCAGCTTCTATTTGTGGGAGAAGTTCTGGACGATATCTTCTTTGTCCCTACTTCACCGGAGGAACATCTTTTCGGACGGCCAATTTATGTACAGCCACCGCAGGATCTAGACTTTCTTTAGATAGATGCTTGCTAATGAAGATTGGATGAGGATCATCATCCGTGCCAATATTAATTTCTTCCAACTCATCAATGGTTGGTTGATTTCCATCTTCCATTTGTGGAGATGCTTCGACAGCATCAAGAGGTTCAGCTGAAGTCATATTAACTTCATAGCCTAATCCATATTTTTCTTCTTTCAATACTTCGTCTTGATGTAGAGCATCAAGTTGAGCCTGGGACAGCAGCTTTTCGAAAGGTGCAAGCTGCCCCCGGCCATTACAAAGAGATGGATCAGTAGATATATCATATCCCATCTGTTGCATAATGTAAAGAACTTTGTCATCATATAAAGAGATAGGCAATGTTTGATCATCTCTATTTAACAAAGTAACATGTGCAGACATTTTTCTTTTATCATCCCTCTCAATTTGGGCTTGTTTTATTTTATATTGCACCAAAGGAGGTAAGGGAGTTGGAAATGAAATACCTCTATTTTGAGGGGGGTTTCTTATTTATGACGCGAAATATTGGATCGCCTTCCTTTCTTTGGTTGCTCGGTATATACCGATATACCTTTTGGCTTGACGTGGTCTCGCCAACTTCTATTTTTGGGATATTTTGTTCTAATGGTAATGTTGATTTTGGCTTTGAGACTTTATCAACAGGCTCAAAGTAGAACTTTGCATCAGCGTAGAAGGTTTCTGCTGTAGTGAACGGCTTTTTATCCGCAAAAATCCTTACTATGTCTCCCGAAGGATCTTTGTACTTGATGCATTGATGGAGGGTAGATGGAATAACCCCGTTTTCATGCAGCCAAGGGCGACCAATGAGAGCATTATATGAGGTTGCCGCATCAATAACATAAAACTTTACATATGTCATGAAGTTTTCAAACTTCAGAACTAGAGATATGGTACCCAACGCTCCTTGGCCTGATTGGTTGAAGCCATGAATAACAACATTTGAGCGACATAAGTCTCCTTTAGAATACCCTATCCTTTTGAGAGTGCGCATAGGCAGCAAGTTTATGGCTGAACCACCATCAATCATTATACGATTAACAA
The DNA here is from genome assembly GCA_022457205.1 of Saccharum spontaneum. Classification (NCBI taxonomy): domain Eukaryota; kingdom Viridiplantae; phylum Streptophyta; class Magnoliopsida; order Poales; family Poaceae; genus Saccharum; species Saccharum spontaneum. The sequence continues at coordinate 44,706,483 of CM039588.1, read as the reverse complement.
GAAGATCATCAATCTCGCCGAACATAAAAAGCGGTCTGTTATGCTTTTTATTTCCTAATAACAGATCCTCATCATTGAATGTGATACTTTGAGTTTGAGATAATTTTGTTTCTGCTTGTGAAACCTCAACCCTATAATCTTCAGGGAACGAAAGTGCAGTAACAAACGCTTTTCGTAAATCAGAAGAGAGACACAAAGCATCATACACAGACAACATAGCTGGTATTTTCTTCAAGTGCGAGATTACATCATATTTGACCGACACATCAGGAACATGGTTAGTCACATCATTCAGAGTTACATTTGGGGGATTTCTTTGTTGAGGAGATGGTCTAGGCAGTTGACGGCCTGATCTAAGCTGAACTTCATCAACTTCTAATGTATCTTCTTCGGGGAAGTGAAGAGACTCATCATCATCATCCTCAAAAACTCTGATGGGGAAGGCATCGTACTTTTCGGGGGGGTCGGCCTCGCGCTTCTTGGTATTTTGGTAGAAGCACGGGCCTTTGCCTTCTTCCATCATTTGTCGTAGAGCAAGTTGTCTTGAGAGTTGCTGTCGACGCTCTCCTGATCTTTGGGAACTTGATGGTCCACCTTTTGGGGAGTGGATCCACCGAAGGAAAGCCTTGCCTTCATGCTGGCGCTCGGCTTGTTGTTTTGGATATCCTGAGAAAGACATATTAACATGCTCAGGTTTTGATATCATATATTGATCATAAGTTGGCCACATTTTTGGAGTTGCACAACTCATTGAATCATTTTGGAAGGTGGCGACATTTGATGTAGCAGTTTTCTTTCCATCCTTCATGCTTTTTTGTTGATCAGCGTCTATGGTGCCATCATCTATGAGCTTTTGTATCACATTCTTGACCACAAAGCAGTCCTTAAGCGTATGACCTAGGATGCGATGATAGTGGCAAAAATTTGGATCATCACACTTAGAAGCTTCTTCAGGCCTCTTTGGTTTGGGGAGCTCAATAAGTCCCCAATTCCCTTAATCCTATGAAGAGATCATCCACTTCTTCAACAGGCAAGGAGTATTTCTGATTTTGGCGCTCACTAAGAGTTGGCCTCCTAGGAGCGGGTGCACCTCCTTTGCTTGGTATTCTTGTGGCCGTGCCCCCAGTTTGGAATTTTTGGGGTGCCACACTCGCCTCCATGGCCTGCATTTGATTTGGCTTTGAGGAGGTTGGTTTATCTCGTTGGTTATTTTTGTCCAACGTAGCCTTACTGAACGTCCTTGGCGGACGGGACAGGTGATGCATGTAGTTTTCTATGTCCGTAGCCTTTGAGGACAATTCTTCAAATGTTATTGGCCTCACACCCTACAGGTGAATGGCCATGTCTGGACTTAAGTTGTTCATACACATACGAACCGCTTCAGGTTCGGTGATTGGCTGTGGGCAGTGGAGGCTTAAATTCCTCCACCTGTTTATGAAGTCTGCTACCTTCTCATTTGGCCTTTGCAATGTTTGAGTTAGCTCAGTTATTCCCACCATCCTTTGAGTGCTATAAAAGCGCTCTAGGAAGGCATCCTACATTAGTTCCCATGTACGGATTGAGCCGGGTGCCAACTTACTGTACCATGTGAAAGCTGGACCTGATAGTGTTTGCACAAACTGACGGAGGAGAAGAGCTCCATTGTGGGCTGTATCTTGACAAGCAGCAAGGAAATGGGCCACATGTTCATGTGGTGACCCAGTTCCATTAAATTTACTAAATTGTGGTTGGCGATAGTTGTTTGGAAATGGTACCATGTCCACCTCCGGAGGATATGGTTTCACATACCCCGGGCACATGGAGTAATGTGTTTGCATATATTGAGCCTTTACACCTTCGGAAATCATCCTATGTATGGATTCGAGTGTAATTTCAGGTTGGGGATGGGGATGCGGACCATTATGACTGGTCAAAGCATTCACATCACTTGTACGATTTCTGGTGTTGGCCACCTGCTCACGGAGCGCAGCTAACTCTTCTTCTTTCTGTTGCAATGCAGCCATCATTTGGTTCATCTGTTCTTCAACAGATTGACCCTCATTGGTGGCAAGCACTTGTTCAGCACTGCCAGACTCACTCTCGCTATGCGGAGAGAGTGAGCCATCATCACCTGAGGCTTGTGGATCGTCACCATTTGGGGGGTTTGGATCCGCTGAGCCTGCAGTATCCAATAATTCATTTTCAAAATTAGAATGATCATCAAATAGGGGATTATAAGACCCTACATAGATCTCATGATTTTTTGAATTACCAGAGTTTGTTTGGCTTCGAGTCACAGGGCGATGACCCAATGGAGTTTGTTTGCGAGGCTTCTTCCTTTTGAAGTGCGCAGAAGCTGAGGAAGCATCACTTGTGTTGCAAGCTTCTTCCTCCACACTCACCGGCATGGAAGAGAACACCTCGAAACGATTGCTCACCACCCTTTTACGAGGGGGTTGATAAGGCATTGTTGTTGTACTCTCTATTCTTGGAGTGTTTGATTTTATCTCATTTCAGGTGCCATCAGCATGGCTTGATGATGCAGCCCCTTGTACGTTACTAGATGTAGAGTTGGTCGGGATTGCTAGCTCTCTTTGCTTCAAGCTGGCACGTCTTGCACGTACATTGGCAGCTTGCTTGGCATACTTGCTACGTCGTGAGTCCTTTTTTATGAACTCTTTATGCTCAGGCAATTTGGCCAGGGCTTCAGCACGACGCATGATTTCACCTTCCATATTATCGGCAGAGGTGGATGCTCTAGGCAACAAGCTTCTTAGGTCCTAGCATATTACCCTTTCCATGGACGCTTGAAAAGCTTGCCTCGCAGCATTTTGGACCCTGCGATATTATCTGCTTTGTTGGGCCAAAATTGAATCCACTACATAAGCACGTTGTGCATTAGTCATGGAATCAATTGAGTTGTTGAAGTTCACCCACGCTTCATGGATGTTGCGTTGCCTTCGGCGGCGACGCTTTGGCGATACAGAATCTTGTACAGAAGGCCGCGATGGTTCCACCTCTGATGATATGGGATCAGAGAGTGTTGCGGCAGGATCTACGTATCCCCTTCTTATATCATTGAGGGAGAGGTGAATCCCTTGCCACCGTAGCTCATGCTTGGGTGGCTCATTGCTGGGATTATAGACCAGCATGGGGATGAACTCTGGGGCTTCAACCCGAAGTCGGCTCTTGATGGATGAATCACTGTCAGTGGATGACGTGTCATCTTTCATCGCCACGGCCTTTCCTTTGCGTGAGTGATCTTTTTCTTCCACCACTTTGACTCTTTCCTTGTTGTTGGGCTGCGGGCATTGCAGTGGATCCCGCAACATAATTCCCCTATTTGGAGGTGGGAAAGTTGTTGTCGATGCGGTCTTTGTTGGAGGTGCCCCCAATATGCTTGAGGCAGCTTTGGAGGAATCAACCCCTAGCTTGTTAGGAGCAGTCGATGATGGCAATGCCTCCTTTGTCTTTGGTGTAGATGAAGAGGACACCATTGGTGGTGTCGACTTAGTTGGCGACACCTTTTTGGCACAAATAGGCCACTCCCCAAGCGTGGCGGGGCGGAACTTTGGCACCATCTTAGAACTAGAGAGCTTGGCGCCCTTGGGCTTAGAGGAGCTAGGAGCTACCGAGCTGGTAGGTGCGGCCTTGTTGACAGGTGTGGCCTTGCGCCAGCTGGTAGCGCATTCATTGGAGGCCATCATCCTTGCTTTGGCAGCAACCTTCCTCGCCCGCCACTTGGCAGCTTTGGACATGACAGGAGTGAAGCCTTCTTCAGGCTTGGAGTTAACTTCTTGGTCTTGAGCAACCACAGCTAGAGAGGCAGCTGTGGTGTTGAGCGAATTTGCACTGTTGGAGACTTGAGCAGGACCCGTGGGAACATCGATCCAAAGGGAACCAATGCGGATGGTGACGAACTCTTGGATGCGTCCGGCCATACCTTCGTATAAGAAAACCATATATGAGTTTTCTTGAATGCAAAATATGTATGCATATAGTATAATTTCATTTGACAATTTTGGTCAAAGCCATATGATGTAAACATGTTGGAACTCAAAGATGAGGGGAGAAGTAGGTCCCACTGGGCGTGCCAGAATCTGATGGCGGGGAAACGGGCGGCTATGACCCGCCTCCACGTCAGCAGAGACAAATATAAATTTAAATGGGACAATATAAAAAGAACAGGTGTTGCGAGTCCATACTTCCATAATTCTTATATTTGCATAAAAATTATGTTAATTACATCTCTGAGGAGAACACCCCTGATTAAGAGTTCCAACATGAATACATGAAAAAGAAGATTACATCACATCGCTTCCTATTACAAACTACAAAAGAAAACAAAATCTTCAGTCCTATAGCTGCAGATGGATGAATTTGTCTACTTGGCATAGACTTGAACTTGACAAATGTCATTTTATTAAACATGACATGTGTTCATTTGTCAAGGAGTAACATATACTCCTTATATGATTGGTTGATAGCATGTTTAGCTTCTGAGCAGACCATGATATGCATGTATTTAATTCATACACTATATAGTGCAACACGCATATATGTTGGCTAAGAGAAACTGATTTGTTTGAGTGATAGACATTTCTTTGGTGCATTATGCCATGTATGTATGCATGTACTTTACTTTGAAGACTAAATTTGACATAGTCTTTTTAGATCATTTAAGATCATGATTTAGCATGTTTTGATATGCATGTTCATGGATGCACTCGGCATTTGGTGCGATATGCATATTCATGGATGCACTCGGCATTTGGTGCAATATTTTATTTAGGCTAGGACAACATATTTTGACCTTGCTAAGACTCAAAAGACATGTTGCAACGCCTGGCTCCCCCGGGGGTGCGTGTAATTAATTCATTTTATCAAGGTTCGCATGCACACTCATGGTATGGCGTTTGGCTAGGGATTTGCATGCACAGTGCTATATGATCTCATTTAATTTGGTTTGCTCTTTTTAACAACTTAGCTAAGCATGAACATTCATGGATGCAATCTAGCTAAGATGCAATATTTAATTTATCCATTATATGCATGGCACTTGGAAGGCCTACGCTAGGCATGGATGATGCGCTTGGAAATTATGATAAATGTGACAAAGCTTATTTGACTTAGCTAAGTCTATATCGATGTTCATGACATTTTGGTTATTCTAACTCTGGCGCCGCAGCAAATTAATTAGCACGGGCGATCATGGTATAGAGTTTGATATGATGAAATCAATTTATTTGAGTTTATTTGTATGATCTAGCTGTAATTTAAAACGGAGTAATTTCATCTAATGCATGATTAGACATACTTGATTCCCCGGCATGACCACGATGTGCATGTATTTAGTCCATGCAAAGTTTGTGTGAATATCTTATTATTTGTTTAAACCATGATATGGCGCTAAATTTAGCCAGCCCAGCATGGGGCATCTTGATTATGCCACATATGCATATATGACCAGGAGGAAATGATTCGTTTGTTTGTCGGACATTTCTTTGGTGCATAGTATCATAGTATGCACATAATTTACCTTGGAGACTAAATTTGACATAGTCTTTTTGGATCGTTCAAGATCATGATTTAGCATGTTCGAGATGCCCATTCGTGGATGTATTCAGTATATGGTGCAATATTTTATTTGGGCTAAGCCAAAGTATTTACTTTGTCATGGACTAAAACTATATGTTGCATCATCGACTCGGCCGAGGCGCATTCAATTAATTTATTTTATCAAAGTTAACATGCGTACTCATAGCATGGTATTTGGCCTCACACTAACCTATATCATGCAATTTAATTTAATTTATTAACAACTTAACTAGGCCTAGTCGTTTATGGATGTGACCATGTGAGCTAGCTAAGATGCAATATTTAATTGACCTATACATGATGCGCGTCATTTGGAGGGCCTATGCTGGGCATAGATGACATGTTTGGAAATTACGATGAATATGACAAAGCCTTTTCAGTTTAGCTAAGTTCACGTGTTGGTGATATTTTTTGTTATTTTATTTATCCTGGCGCCACCACTAATTAGTTAGCATTGGCGGTCATGACATGATATTTATCATGAATAAACTAATTTTATTTAGTTTATTATATATATGGTTTAGCAGGACATGGGTTTGGATGAGTGCAGCATAATTTAGTTAGTGCAGAGGGGATATATGCCGGGACTTCACATGACTTGACATATAGAGTTTAGTTTAAACATGACGTCAGGTGCATTATTTTCACAAGCTGATTTTGAGGTAGGATTATTTAGTCCCTCCTATTACCATTAACGACATGCATGGCATGGACTGATGTGACGCGTTGACGCGTGGAGCAATTTGTTCACCAATTTGGGTCAGGGGGACAACCACAACTATATTCTTTAGGAGTTTACTTTAACATGATGCCGCATATCAATACACCGTGCTTATCTTATATGCACAATAATTTAGTATCTTTGATTTATTTCGCTCACTGTAACTTTGATTACAGCATATATATGCAGGGCGACATATGAAGTGCTAGTCTATCTCATGGCAATGCAAATTTTAATTTTTGTTGCAACTACCAGTGAGATGTACGACATTAAATATGGCAGGCAGATGATGACCTAGCTAGTTAATTTGCGCAGAACACGCTAACTAGCCAACAGAACATGCTAACTGGCCAACAGACAGATATATACATATATGCAGTACGTGGCCATTTTTTTTAGACAGCATTTAAGTATGAAATTTGGGTTTCTCGCATACATATCTCACGGCATGTGTTCTTGTTGATTTAAACACACACATGGAATGCGGCGAGGAGTATCTTTGGCATGTTTTGGCATGTTGGTAGACTTAGCTCTTGTTCTTGGGAACAATGATCTTCCATGTCCAGTTTGTACGACAAATCCGGCATTGGGCCTTTCAAACATCTCATGCCAACTAACTCAAGAGAGTGAAGCTGTGCATGAGGCCTTGATCATGTTGCTAATGAAGATTTCATCGTTGCCGAGCGCGCCGAGAAGATGAAGAGAGGAAGGGAATCATAAGAGCGCCATGATGCGCTGCTCACCTTCACAGGAACTCCGGCGTGCAGCGATGACGGCGTTCACCACGAGCTCCTCTCCTGGGATTCTGATGGTGCGGCAGAGAGACGGCGTGGCAGTTGTTTGGGAAGATGAAAGGGGCAGCCTTGTTGCGTATGTGGGTAGCGAGGCAGCCTGACGGCACTGTGGAATGGAGAGCGGCCGAGAGCCTTTCCTCTACCGACGGCCATGCATTTATAGGCCAGGAGCAGAGGAAGTTGCCAGGAGATTTGGCGCTCTTTCCGGTTCGATTTTCCCTCGCTAATCCCGTGCTTAAGCGGCGCTTGACTCGTTTTGAATCATCGAGCGCGCGGGATACGCACGACGCCATGACGTGCAGTTTGCGTAGACTCGGTCACGGCAAAGGATATAGGAGGCCTAATTACGGCGCCTCTGACTCCGTTTGAGTATGGCAAGCTCGCTCAGAAGCTCCTTCCTTGCCTCTTGCCTAACTGTCGATCACGCATATACGCGTATACATACAGTGTACATGTGCAACAAACTGCCGCTAGCTAGCTAGTGTGCCTGCACATATATGTGTATAGCTGTACTTGTTTCTACTTTATTTATTATTTCCTTTTTGCCTTCTATCTTGTGCTAATTATCACGTTATGGACTGACCATTTATGCATGGAAAAGCCAAAATATATTTTCCTCCACGTTTTTACACGAGCGCATATGACACGTAATATATGAAGGGTATATTTGCACATGCTTTTGCATGTAGTGCATACTTATGCACTAAATTTCAAGGTTAACATTATTTCATTAATAATTCATTTCTTATTTATATATATTATCTGTATTTATTTAAATTGGAAGAATTTCACACATATTATAAGTGAGCCAAAAACCGTGTCAACAGTTGCTTTCTTTCTTCCATGTATGTTTCTTCCAGTTAATCAACCTTGTTTTGTTAATTCTCTGAAGTCTGTGTTATGCTGTGTTCTATCTAATAACCCTTGATTAGAATAATAGATGCTATCCTCCTATAGTCCTAGCATACATCTTTGATCAAAGGTTTCATCCTTTTATTAGTAACGTTTCGGTCTCTTCTTATGTGGTGAGTGGTGACATCATGACTAATCTCTCATGCTGCATTGATACTGAGCTTTGAACCGGTTTGACATGAGAAAAGCATCGAGGCATGGAATTTTTTGAACGAGTCAAGTATTTGGAAAAATAATTTAATCTTCGTTATCTCGGTTTAGCTTGATAAATAACTATATAATGATTATTAAAAAACTAATTTGTAATCGTTTTCAGACGAACCGCCATCATATGCTTACTACGTTGTAGATGGAATAGGACATCAGATCGCTGGTTAAACAATGGGCGAGAGGAAGGTGACCAAGTTTTGATCCCCAACAAAGCACCGCCAACATGAGATTAATTGGGTTTTTTTGCTTCCTTGCTTCTCTTGTTTAATTTCTTCATTATTGGCTATCACCAGGAGGATGACAACTAGGTGGTTTCTTCATTATGTTTCTGGCCCATGGTTATATATGTTTTAAGTCTTTGATTTTTATGCAAGAAACGACAGCTATTCGAAGCAGGATAATTTGGACTAAGTTGAACATGCAAGGCTATGTAGGAGAGAAATATACTCTATGTTCTGTTGTATCAATAATTTGGATTACATTAATAAAGAAAATTGTTCACAATTTTAAGCAAGAATACATCCAATGCCCTTGCGCTTTGATAAGATCAGTATAGGTATTCTTATTATCTTTTTTATTTAGACATCTTAGAAGATATCCTCTTTTGCTTAATAAAGTAAATAAGTAATCATAATACTGAGCATGGTCACCATAGGATATAGTTACTTGCAGCTGTTTTCAACAAATGGTTAATCGCAATTGTCTGGCCGTGATAGTCTAAACTACGCATACGTGCTAGTTGCAGAGAATCATGTTCACGTCTTGGATGGTTTGCATTGTTTGGAAAGAAACTTAAACCTGTTCATGATTTCAATCTAGAGTAATGCATCTTAGAATTTTGATGTTAATTTTGACCATGCATCATACCATGATTAGACCACTAATAGATTTATCTCTTAATAATATTTATTGGTTTGAATGTTTGTTGCAAGGTTCATGTTATCATTCCTAAACTGCATATGAATTTTTCCATACACACATGCGTGTTGCACGTGCATGTCCTCTAGTATTAGTTAATTTCCAAACAAATCAAACAAGCAGCCACGTCTTCTGTCAGTATATCAAGCAGTCCCGTGAGTAAGAGTCCAAGGAGAATGCGGAATATAAAAATATAAACAATAAAAACAAGTATAATACGCATCTAATCTTTCTCTATAAAATAAATTTTTTTTGCACCACTAAGTTATTGATGGAATATAATTATTAAGAATTAAGAACTAAGAATAAAAAAACTAATCTTTCTCTATAAAGTAAAGTTTTTTCATACCACCAAAGTTGTTGATGCAATTTTGATTAAAATCATAACTTATCAGAGATTACTAAAATCTGGTTCAACTAATTGTCCAATTAATCAAACCATAAACCTAAAGTATTGAGGAGTTTGTTGTACGCATGCACCAGTGTAACCCTGGTAAGTGCCATCACGTGTAAAATAGAGAGATATCTCTTGTCATAATTTAAATAAACCACCCGTAATTCACATATAGGTAACTAATTCCTTGTTGACTTGAATTAAATATAAGAATTACATATTTTTATGGGTCCTCATCAAAGGAAGTACATAATTCGATATACTAATACATGTGTAGTATGAAACTAAAGCTATGATATATTTATGAGTAAATTTATGCTTTGCGCGACAGAAAAAATCTTTCAAAGTTGTATTTTTATATACAAAAGCATGCCTTAATTTGATATAGGTTTAATAAAACATTGTCATATTATTGGCATCATTTTAGCTTTAAAATAAAGTAATAAAACATAAATAGATCTATAGCCTTCTATTTTTGTTTTCTTTTAATATTCGGTTGCTTATTTTTTCCCGTTGCAACGCACGGGCATATTTACTAGTATAAATAAATATGCAACACTTCTATTCTCATTTCTCATTAATGTTTGATAATTTTCTCACGTTTGCTAGTTGTAATTATTAGTTTTTTTAGGGGAAGTTATAATTATTAGATAGAATGAATTCAATTCCAAAATTCCAAATGGGCCTAAGTAATTTCTTCCCCGCCTGTTCTTTTTTTTATTAGATTACACAGTATTTCCTCCTCGCCTGTGGGCCGATGGGGCACCGTTCCTGCGTCTTGGGCCTCCGGCAACAAACGAGGCTGTTGGACCGCGCTATGCACGGCCTTTTCAGGGCGCGCTTGTTATATAGCGGAAGTCTTAGGAATGCCGCCTGGACCATATCCTTCTGCGCCGCATCTGTGTCAAACCCTAGAAAAAGTTTGAGTCTCCTTTTCCGTGTATGCCATTATAAAAGTTCACAATTCCTTCTGTGCCACTGAAAAAGTTTGGTGGACTTCAGCGCCACTGCTCCAAACTTTTTTGCCCTCCATGCCTTTACCGTCAGATTGGGCTCTAACGGTGTCAAACTGCATGTGTGAAAAGTCAAAATACCCTTAGGTCTAAATATGTTATTAATTTTTTTAGCATCTTAACGACTTCAAATGAAAAAGCTCAAAACTAGAAAGTTGCAGATCTCGTCGAGGTCTACAATTTTCATATAAAAATTATTTTTATTTAATTCTGCAAAAAAATATGATTTTATATGATTAATATGTCTTAGAAAAATAATATATTTTTGCGGAATTAAATGAAGATAATTTTTATATAAAAATTATAGATCTCGATGAGACCTATAACTTTCTAGTTTTGAGTTTTTTATTTAAAGTCGTTAAGATGCTAAAAAAATTAATAACATATTTAGACCTAAGGGTATTTTTTGACTTTTCACACCTGCAGTTTGACACCATTAGAGTCCAATCTGACGGTAGTGGCATGGAGGGCAAAAATGTTTGAAGCATTGGCGTTGAAGTCCACCAAATTTTTTCAATGGCACAGAAGAAATTGCGAACTTTTATAATAACATACACGGAAAAGACTCAAGTTTGGGCGAGGCGAGGGAGAGCGGCGGCACCGTTGAGGGACTGCGACGCCGAGGAGGCATGGCTGTACGCTCGCTGCGTTGTATGGTTCGCATGGCTGTGCGCGAAGGGACCTTTTCTTCGTCGCCGGGAATCGACGGCTTGGTAATTCCCGTTTCTCAGATCCATCTATGCATGTGTTTTCCACTTGCGGCTCAGATCCCTTGCCCTGGTGACGCAGAGGAACGCCCTCTCGCCTGTACATGCCAGTCCTATGCTGGACGCGGCCCTCCCTGGTTTTGTCGGATCCCGTGGTATACACAGCCGGGTAATTTCGAATCCATCTTTGGTTGCTGCATATCTTAATCCCATACGTGTTCACGCGTGGTTCGTGTTTGCTCACGTTTTCCCTAGCAGGCAGCCCAGACGGCGCAGACCGTCCGCCCCCGTGCCGGTTACTCGCAGGGTATCGTTTTCCAGGGGTCTCTGGGTATGGCGGCGGGGAAGGGAGCACGGCGTTTACACATTCTGGTAAATTTCTTGTCTCGGATGTATAAGTTTTGGTAAATTTCGTTTCTTTCTTGTATGCAAGCTTTTTAAAAAAAAAATACTCCTGTTCACGTTGCTCATCACGTCCCCCCTCGTGATGCAGAGGGATGTAATCCCTGCGCATGCTGATGGTGCTTTTACTGCTATGACCGTGGCTACTTTCTCTGTATTTGCCGGAGTTTGGTATTGGATGAAAGATACAGATAAGGCAGATAAGGCAGGTATGAAGTTGCCTTAAGATTTCTTGTCTGTATTTGCTATGTTTGAACGTTGCTGCATAATACATAACCTTGCTATTTCTCTTCTTTTGCTTTCCTGCTTGTTGTCACATACTCCCTCCGTCCCAGAAAAAGTGTCGTTTTAGGTTTTTCAGACATCGTGTTTGACCGTTCGTCTTATTCAAAAAAATTTAATAAATATTATTTATTTTATTATGACTTATTTTATCATTAGAGATACTTCAATAATGATTTATTTATTTTATAATTTGTATAAAATTTTTAAATAAGACAAACGGTCAAACACGATGTCTGAAAAACCTAAAACGACACTTTTTCTGGGACAGAGGGAGTAGTCTTGAGGCGAAGACCCAGCCATGAAGACAGATGCATACCTCCGGATGTTTCAGGCAGAGGCAGACTTGAAACGTGCGATGGAGTCTTATGATGAAGCCGTGGTTGAGGACATCGATGATGATCCAGCCATGAGGGCAAGGTTTGATGATTGGATTAAAAAGTATGGACGAACATACAAAGATGAAGCGGAGAAAGCTAGACGTTTTAAAATATTCAAGGCTTTTGCAAGGTCTGTTGATGTGAATAATGCAGAGGCTGCTGAATCAGGGTCCACCGTCCAATATGGCCTTACAAAGTTTGCGGACTGGAACAGCCAAGAAGTTCGATCTTTGTGTTGCTCTGAAACTACGGACTGGAATAGCCAAGAAGTTAGATCTTTTTGTTTCTCTGAAACTAAGAGGTACACATCTATCCATAAATCTTCTTTTGTGTACTCATAAGGTTTTTTTAGGCATCATCCCTCATTGAGGAACACAATTTGGTTGGTCTCAAAAGAACTGTGGTTTCAAATCTTTGCTATAGCACATGTGAACTGTAATTTCTGTATGTTGGGATGATTATGTCATGTACTGTCATAGGTAGCTGTATGATGGTTGATTTACAATTTCCTGACCTCAAAACTGGTGCAATTTGCAGTTCAAATTTTATTTTCTCGAAACAAAATGTTAAACCTTTGAATCAGGACATCATTGATGCTATCTTTGAACTTGGCACGTGTATTGGGATATGCCGTGCTTATATGCTGATACTTTGTTTTTGCTCCATATACATGTGACGCTTGTTGAAAGTTTAGACTGTGGCACCATATCAGTCTACTTAGTTTTTTGTTTTTACTATATGTGGCTTCTTCAGGGCTGCCTGCTATAACTAATTTTGTTGTATGTTACAGGGGCTGAACAGGAAGCCGAAGAAGGGTTGCGAAGCTCTATTACGAAGGCATATCAACTGAAAACCAGCATGAATGAACTTCTTTTTATTTGATTAGTTTAATCCTTCATATCCGTGGCTATTTTTTTTTTTTTTGAAACTATATCCGTGGCTATATATATGGCATCAGTTAGATGCCCAAACGCTATGGCATTTGTCTGCTTATGGTATCAGTTAGATGCCCAAACGCTATGGCATTTGTCTGCTTTCCATTTTTGTACTATTGTTACTCGTATGAATAATCTAATGCTACAATTAATATGGTTTTGCTTATCTTTTGAGCGTGTCAGTGATTATCATATATAACTATACAGGTAGACAAATATTTTCTGGTGATTTTGATATAGCACTAACTTGAAAGGACGACCAGAAAAATGGCAATGTGATAAAAAGAAAAGCAGCAGAATGTGTAATTAGGGGAGTGGACATGGCTTGTAAATTGTCATGGCTCTCGAACCAGACGTATATAGTATAATATGTTACTAACCTTGTGGTTAGGCAGCTTCTCAATGATGTGCTCGAATATCATAGGTGCACCTTTGATGCCCTCAAGCCTCACCTAGTCACCTTAACAACAAACTTGTCACTGCTCTGCCAATCCAAAGAAAATAAGGCCTCCTTTGGAAACCTCCTTCCATGGGGGTATCCCGGTGCGACGCGAGACGAGGCTCGTGAGGCGTGACCAACGCGCCACCACCATCTTCACCGACGCCTCGATCCCCCTCTGTCACTCTGTCACCCTCACCTCAATTGCTGCCGTCATGGGTCGCCCACCCGCCGTGATCCAACGCGTTCTTGCTCTGGCGCCATCACATCCGGCCCCAAAGAAGGTACTCGTTTCCCTCTACTTCACCTGATTTCTTAATCGATCTGGACTTGCAGAGCAAATGTTGCATCTGTCGGTACTGTAAAAACTAGTTCTTGTACTGCAAGATCTAGGTCTGAACTGTTTTGCAAATTGTAGATCACAAGGAGTAGTTTAATCAGGATTAGGCTATCACCTATTGTAACAACTTTATGCTGGAAATCATTATTAATTTAGTTCCAGATGATCTAGCTGTTGGGGGTGTTGACGACACCCACACATGTGATGGCTGGTTCAATTGCATATCGAATCCCATGCTGTGGAGCCAAATCTTAATTTTAGTATGGCTTGTTCATCTTGGTGCGGAGCTTAAAAAATAGCAGCCGATCTAGCAATTCGTTCACCAAATCCAAATAAGATGACCAGCGCGCAACTTGACCAGCGTACGATGATAACAAGCCAACAAGTAAGAATATGTGTTGGTTTCATCTTTGTCGTAGCTATGAATGAAGTTTCTAAACTGTACAAGGATTAGTTCAGAACTGTGCTTCCTGCTTCGTTGCTTCTGTGATTTTGGTCATCAGAATAAGAGACCTAGGCAGCTTGCTTGCTGCCCTCGCTTGCTTGGGTACGCCCAGGCTTTCATCAACAAAAATATGGCCATTTTAATGATAATTCGCGGGTTTTATGTATAATACAAACAGGTCCGGAGGGAATATATCAAAATACCTCCAACATGCATCTAATATATATGATTCAAGCAACAATATGCCAAGGCCGTAGACATCCCCTATAGTTTAGACAAATCAACCCTCTCTATATTCTGTAGTATCATTCAGATTAGCATCTGGCTGCTTGGTGTGTGGACAAGTGACGACCAAACGAAATAATTACAAGTTCCTGCAAGCAAATACTTAGTTTGTTTTCATTTTATCTGTTAATGCTTTGTGCCTTTACTGTATAATTCATATTAGTCCTAAGTATCATAGTTCACTGACCATGGTCGTAGTAGTTTACATGAGAGTTTTGCTGCTATTCATTCAAAGTTTGCATGTCGACATGTGATCAATTTCCATTGACTAATTTCAATTAATTTTGACATGCCCCCCCCCCCCTATAGATTCAGCATTCTTTTTTTTTTTTGTGTCTTGCACCTACAGAGGCTAAGGTGCAACATAGTTGTACTTAGAGGCCTTGAATATTTGAACACTAGTAATAGGGCGCACGCCATCGCCAGTGTAGA
Source organism: Saccharum spontaneum (assembly GCA_022457205.1). Classification (NCBI taxonomy): domain Eukaryota; kingdom Viridiplantae; phylum Streptophyta; class Magnoliopsida; order Poales; family Poaceae; genus Saccharum; species Saccharum spontaneum. The sequence continues at coordinate 44,691,297 of CM039588.1, read as the reverse complement.
CGAGCACAGAAAAGATTCTAATATGAAGAATATACAGACTGCAATATAAGTAAATAATGTAGGTAGGTAGATATACATGGAGGATGTGCATAGGTTTATATTGCATTAGCTGCCAGGTGATAAGAATCCACAACGGAGATAATGTCAGTGTTACTTAAATACGAAGGGACGTGCAAATCTAAAAAAAGGGACGCGCTTCCATATATGGTACAAAACAAACATAGCCAGTGTCTAAGCATTTGTATTTACATATGTTGACAACATAATCTACGGAGAGACAGCAGTGTCTAAAAGGTTTTAAACAGGCTGATATGTTTGCTTCGAGACTGGTCAAGTAGCCGTTGCTGCCAGAAATTATCAACAGGGCTGCGGTGTCTTCCAAGAGTATTTGTTTGTAGAATAAAGCACTGAGCATCTACAAGGCTGCTCATCCAGAAAATACCTAAAAGGTTGAATCCCCAGCGTGCTCTCAAAGTTTATAGAAGTGCACCTACAAAAAAAAAAAAGATATGAAAAAGAGTTCTGAAAATGATACCAATGACCAACCTTCAAAAATTTGACAAGATACAAAATTCATGGTCAATGAGGATGTCAAGTTTAACAAGGAAATTTGACCACTTGTGCCACCAGTCAAAGTCATGTTTAATAAACAAGAAGCTAGGGATGATACAAAAGCATTAGGTCCGTGCAAATTAACACCAACAACCAGTAGCAAACGACAGTTACAACTCTATTGGGGCCTATCCCTTAGTTATAAGCCAATGAGGAATAATGCAAGTAATAATATAAATGTAAAAATGAGACTGACCTTTCCATCCATAGCGATATGGTCTTACATAAGTAGCAATGATGCTAGATAGCGAAAAAATATCCGAACTTGAGCAGAAGGCAGCTCCAGTGAAATATTTGGAAATTAACTTTTGGTTAGCAAACAGATTTCCCTCTTTTGTATTTTACACAAAAAATAGAGAACCACAGTCATAAAAATTCAGGTTTCCAGGATTTGTCCAAATAAAAAGTGCAGAACTTCTGATTGTATCAGGAACCCAGTATGAGGAACAAGAATCATATCAGCAGAGGATCTGTCAAGTTTGAGGTGTCTGTGACATGCGTCTCACTGATTCTAATCTGGTTGATTGTAGGCTAAGAACCTACAACAGAATGAAGTATTTTGTCATTGATGGAGGGTGAGTTATCTGCATTGTAAGATTTGGGAAGTAATTGAAAACAATCATGTTGTCCTCTGTTCAGGGAACTGATTCTGATAGGTATGTATACATTATTTGGCTACTGAGACCTGAACTAAAAAAATATCTTCAGAATTGTTTGGATCTAAAGGATGGATTCTGCCTAAGGGAACAATTCTTTTACTTGCAGGGAACTCCCATGGTTGATCATGTTTGTTGCAATCCCACATTGGCTACATCACTATGTTAAGCTAGTATATTGTGTCTCTACACTAAACACATGTCACAGCCAGGCAACCATGATTTGAGCTAATGGAGCTACGAATTCACTGTACCAAATTTGTAAAGCAGCAAAAATAGTTCAATATTAACCTAAGATGGCAGTCAAAAGAAAAAGGAATTGTAGCAACAAGAAAGAAAAAATAGGCAAACTGTGAAAACTTCTTCGGATCCCATATCATCACCGTCATAAACAAAAAGATGCCCGTAGAATGTATGTGTTGTCGACCCAGCAGACCAGTGCAAGACAATAACACATCAGGTGTAGCATAACAACATTAGATGAAACATCACTTTGCTTGTCTTGTCCGGAGGATTCTGTAGTCATATCCCACAGAAGTATGTGTCCTGTTATAGCTCGCAATAACAGTTGAACCCTCTTTTGAAGTCAGCGGCCAATGCTAGGACTAGTAAGGCTCTTCTCCGATGACGAGGCAGGGTCGTGCGGCGAGCCTCCATAGGTTCTGAGTCGCTGCTAGTTCGGTTGTCTACTCTTGTGTAATATCGAAGTTTGTCTCAGTTTGCTAGGGTGGTCCGGTTACAACTGTTGGACCCTCTAAGGCGTTCCTTAGAAGCGCGTCGTGTGTACGTTTAAACTCTCCTTCTGTAACGTCCCACCTCCTCGAGGTCGGGCCCGCTTACATCTGGCCGCTTTTCTAGGACATAGACTGCCCTCACAAATCAACACAAGTCTTTTCTGCACACTTTGTCCTCACTCGTACGCACCCGGGAAGAACTTCCCGGTCGGTCACCCATCGTTCCAGGCCAAGTACGCTTAACTTTAGAGTTCTTTGGAGATGGGCTTCCGGAAAAGAAGTTGCAACTTGTTGGTATGAGTATCCTATTAATCTTGTTAAGCCCTGGGCCGGGATGTTACATCATCACCCCCTTAAGAGACCGACGTCATCGTCGGTCAATCCCAAGCCAGGAACGTCCTCTCTTGGCCACGTCCATGTGTCCAGTGTCAACGCATGTGCCATGCTGTGTGACCACTCTGGGTCCACACCAGCCATGTGCACCATGCCTGCGCAATTGCGACACACGTGCCCATAAAACCGCGAGAGTCGGCTCCGATACCATTCTGTAACGTCCCACCTCTTCGAGGCCGGACCCGCTGAAAGGTCTTGATGGCTAGAGGGGGGTGAATAGCCTTTTAAAAAATTCTACAAAGACAAGCTAAACAAGTTTATCAATATAACAAATAGCGAGATGTGAGTTTTGCTTAGCCTACGGGGTGTTTGCAAGCCACATATCCAATTCACAATTCTAGTATATTTGCACTCAACCGCACAAGTCAAACCGCACAACTTAGTTTACAACTAAAGCTAACTAGCTACACAAGCTAAGAGCTATACTAACAAGCTAGCAAGGTAACTAAGAAAATAATACAAGAGAGAGTTAGAAGGGTATCACCGAGGGGCGAAGTATTGAGCCAACCAATCAATATGATCAAGAGATGAATTCCATAATACACAACTACCGGGATCGATTAATCACAATAAGATTGATGACACGAAGATTTATCTCGAGGTTCACGTGCTTGCCGGCACGTTAGCCCCCGTTGTGTCCCTCTTCACCACGTGGTTCGGTGGCTAATCGGTCTCACACCGAGCCTCTCAAAAGGCGCCACAAGAACCTACCAAATGGTAAAAGGTTGCAAATGACACAAGCAATCCACTAATGTTGCCTTTGACGCTTCACCGAGATAGGCACAAACCCCTCACAATCACCAGGGGTGGCCAAAAACAATCAACAACTCTTGCCAAAGCCTCCAAGCTGCTCCAAGCCATCTAGGTGGCGGCAACCACCAAGAGAAACAAGAATTCCACAGCAAATCAACCACCAAGTGCCAACTAGATGCAATCTCATAATACAAATGCACTTGGATCACTCAATCTCACTTCGAATATGCAAAGAAACAAGAGAAATGAGTGGGAGGGGAGTTGCTTAGCTCAAAGTGCTCACAAGTATGTCAAAAAATGCAAGAGATGGAACCTTGAGCCGGCCAACGAGTATTTATAGACGTACCCCTTCGAATAGAGCCGTTAGGCACTTGAAAACGCTGCAGTCGCGTTGACCAGACGCGCTGGTCAAACTGACCGGACGCGTAGGTGCGTACATGAAAGCCCAAGTTTGGTTTTGGTAATTAATGACACCAAGTTGCTAATGCTATTATATCAAGTGTGATTAAGCTAGGCATAAGCAACATGTGATGGAGGTGGAAATGGCATGGAGAGATGGCCACAAGACCACATGATTTGGTGCATGAAATGATGAGCAAGATCATGGTGGAGACGCACATAATATGATGGACATGATGATCAAGTGGAAGAGAAGGATCTAAGAGCGCAAGGCAAAGGTATAACTATAGGGTTTTCCTTTTGCCGGTCTAAGATGAGTAGAGAAGTGATTGACCGGGTTTAGGATACATAGCCGACTATCAAGAGGGGCAATCACGGTTAGCTCGGGAATCAAGTGCCACTAGATCAATGTCTTGAGCATATGCATTAGGATCTAGTTGAGAGCTAACATAACGCCTTGGAAAATATTTGTGAAATGCTAACACACATGCACATGGTGGTGTACACTTGGTGGTGTTAGCACATTTGCGAAGGCGGTGGTATTTGAGCGGTAGTAAGGGGTTTGGGGTTCGCTCTCCCTCCCGCCGAGCTTGCGAGCACAGGATTCAGGCGTTTTCGAGGAAATGAAATGCCTATTTTCTATTGCGCCGGAAGCAAGAAAAGGTGGCGAAAGTCTGAAATGTTTTTCACTGAAAAACGGCGATCGGACGCTGCACCGGACGCGGTCTCGGTTTGACCGGATGCGTCCGGTCAGTTCAACGTGGCGCGGGCACTAGGGTTTGTGACCGGACGCTGGTCAGGCCTGACCAGCGCGTCCGGTCAGTTCACCTGGGCATAGAAGAAGAGTGCGCAACCGGCGCGTCCGGTCCCTCACGGAACCGGAGCGTCCGGTCAGGCGTCCAGAGAAGCAGAGTGTAGTGGAGTGCTGATCGGACGCACGGCGCGTCCGGTTACGTGTGATCGGACGCGTCCGGTCTCGACGGGAGCTTACTGGAACGCGATCGGACGCTGGCACTGTCGCGTCCGATCAAACGGTTGAGCGCGTCCGGTCACGGCAACGGTAACCTCTGACGCACACTGTTCACGCTTGTCCTGTAGTGACCGGACGTGTCCGGTCACCCTGACCGGAGCGTCCGGTCAGCGCGATTTTAACTGAGTCGTCCGGTAACGACTAGCTGCGTACCCCTTCGCTATAAATAGAGGGTGTCCGGGGTTTGAGGGCAACTCTTGCACATTTTGAGACCTAGAAACATCCTTTGAGCTAGAGAACAACCCCTCCACTCATCTCTTTGCATAGTTGCACATCTTGAGTGAGATTGAGTGAGATTCAAGTGCATTGCTTGAGAGTTGCATTCTAGAGGCACTTGATCTTCGAGTTGCTGCGGATTTCTTGTTACTCTTCCGTGTTTCCCGACACGGTAGACGGCTTGGAGCAACGGAGGTGATTGAGCTCGCAATTGGAGATTGTTGGAGCCCTCACCAAGTGTTGTAAGGGGTTCTTGATCCTTCCCCGCGGGAGTTCGCGAATTGGATATTCTAGTGGAGCTCGTGGCTTGGAGGATCCCCATCTTGTGTGCGGTTGTGCGGTGCCCGCCGAGGGCTCGACTCTTGATAGTCGATTAGCTCGTGAACCGACAAGTGGGTGTATCGCCACAACGGGGAGTAGCTTGCCGGGAAGCAAGTGAACCTCGGGATAAATTCTTGTGTCATTCTCTTCCCGAGGATTTCTCTTGTGTGATTGATTGATTGGTACTTCTCATCTCTACACGGCGGTATAATCACTCGAAGCTCTTCTCTCGTATTACATCTTGTATCTAGCTTGTTGTTGTTGTGTTTAGTGGATAGCCTTGTACTAGACTTGTGTAGGTGGCTTGCTTAATTAGTTAGAGCTAGTGCATTTTGCTCCGCCACCTTTTGTACTAACTTGTGGTTAAGTAATTCTTGTAGAAGTTTTAATTAGGCTATTCACCCCCCCCCTCTAGCCTATTTGGACCTTTCAAGTGGTATCGGAGCCGAGGCACCGTTTATTTGAGGCTTAACAACCTACGGTGAAGAAGAAATGGCTCAATTAATTTTGCACATCAACAACACCAAGAAGGCACCTCACTTTGATGGCACAAATTATGCATATTGGAAGGTTAAGATGACCGCACACCTCAAGTCAATCAATAGAGAAGTGTGGAAGGTCACCGAAACAAAATTTGAGGTTGCTAATCCGGAAGCACCTACACCGGTGGAAGAGAAGAAACTCCAATGCAATGACATTGCCATTAGTGCTCTTCATGAGGCATTAGATGACAAGACATTTGAGCAAGTGAAAAACATAGAAGTTGCACATGATGCTTGGGCCAAGCTAGAAGAAACATTTGAGGGCACCGAAGGCACAAAGACCGCTAAAGCATATATCTTGCAAGAAAAATTTTCAAGCTTCAAGATGCAAGATGATGAGAGTGTACCGGAGATGTTTCATAGATTGCAAGTCATTGTCAATGAGCTCAAGGCACTTGGTGAGGAAGTCAAGGACAACCAATTCTCTATGAAGTTATTGAGAAGCTTGCCCAAGAGGTTTGATACATTGATCACCGTGCTAGTGAGGACTACATTGAAGGATTCAACTCCTCAACAAATATTTCAAGAAGTGATGACCGATGATTCATATAGAGAAGATGATGAGAAGGATGAGTTGGTCAAGAAGAAGAAGAAGGAAAATGAGAAGAAGGATGATGAAAAGAAGAGGAGTGTGGCATTCAAAGCCACCACATCCAAGAGCAAATCCAAGATTGAATCATCAAGTGATGAAGACTCAAGCTCTTGCGATAGTGATGACATTGATGAGAAGATGGCTCTCTTTGTCAAGCAATTTGGCAAGTTCATGAAGAAGAAATGCTTTCGTGCAAGAAGAAGGAAGAACTCATCCAAGAAGAATGAGCATACCATGAGATGCTTTAGATGCCATAGCAAGGACTATCTCATTGCAAAGTGTCCTTATGATAGTGATGATGAAGATGCTATCAAGAAGGAGAGGAAGAAGCAAAAGAAGAAGCAAGAAAAGAAGGAGAGTTCTCATAAGAAGAAGAATGATTCTCATGTTGCTACATGGGATAGTGATGATTCCTCAAGTGATGATGAGGATGACAACAAGAGCAAGAAGAAGGGACACGCTAGCATTGCCATCCAAGAGAAGGTCTCCCTCTTCGACACTCCATCGTGCTTCATGGCTAAGGCCGCTAAGGTATCATCCGATAATGAGAGTGATCATGATAATGCAAGTGATAGTGATAGTGATGAAGAAGAATTCACTAAAGATGAACTAATCACTATGCTAGAAGATTGCACTCATCATTTTAAAGAATCTAGAAAGGAGTGCAAGGGCTTGCTTAAGGAAAAGAAAAATCTTATGCAAGAACTTGATGAGCTTAGGGCATCTTATGAGAGTCTAAAGGTAGACCATAAGAAGCTAGTCTCACACTAAGCTTGAAGAAGCTCATTCCTCTCTAGTTGAAAAATGTGAAAACATGCCAACTAATGTTGAGAAAGCTAAAACTTGCAACATAGGCATATCTTGTGATATAATTGATGAATCTTGTCATAAGCCTATTATTGTTGCTCCCACTAACCCTTCATGTAGCTCATCTACATCATCCTCATCTAGTAGTGACGGTTTCACTTGTGACTCCACACTAATAGTTGAGAATGAAAATCTCAAGAAGGAGGTAAAATAGCTTAATCACACCTTAGCCAAGGCTTATGGTGGTGAGGACCGCTTGCTTATGTGCTTGGGTAGCCAAAGAGCTTCTCTCTACAAAGAGGGATTGGGCTATAACCCCAAGAAAGGCAAGGCCGCTTTTGCTCCTCACAAGACTCGTTTTGTGAAGAACAATGGTAGCTATTACAAAAGTTGCAAGCAAGTTGGTCACATAGAGCAGCATTGCATGAACAAGAAATCCAATACTAATGTATCCTCAATTAAGTTTGATTCTTTCTATATACTTACCAAGGGTACAAATGGTGTTCATGCTAAATTCATTGGTGCACCATGGATGGGCTCAAAGAAGAAAGCCATTTGGGTACCACAGAGCTTGGTCACTAACCTTGGAGGACCCAAACAAGTTTGGGTACCTAAAAAGAATTGATCTTATCTTGTAGGTCAATTATAAAGCCGGAGGAAGACATTGGGTGCTTGACAGTGGGTGCACTCAACATATGACCGGGGACTCTTGTATGTTCAAATCAATTGATACAAGTCAAAATGGTGGTTTTGATGCTATCACTTTCGGCAACAACAAGAAAGGCAAGGTCAAGGGGCTTGGTAAAATTGCTATCTCAAATGACATGAGCATATCAAATGTATTGCTAGTTGAGAGCTTGGACTTCAATCTTTTATCGGTGGCATAACTTTGTGATCTTGGCTTCAAGTGCATATTTGGTGGTGATGATGTTGAAGTCATAAGTGTTGATGGATCAAATTTGATATTCAAAGGATTTAGACATGGTAGCTTGTACTTGGTTGACTTCAATGATAATGAGACACAATTGACATCATGCTTACTTAGCAAATCTAGTATGGGTTGGTTATGGCATAGAAGGCTTGGTCATGTTGGAATGAAACAATTGAACAAACTTTTGAGGCATGACTTAGTTAGAGGCTTGAAGGATGTCACCTTTGAGAATGATAAACCTTGTAGTGCTTGTCAAGCCGGTAAACAAGTTGGAAATGCACATCCTAGGAAGAGTGAAATGAGCACATCAAAGGCATTTGAGTTATTACACATGGACTTGTTTGGACCAACAACATACACTAGTATTGGTGGGAACAAGTATGGTTTTGTGATAGTGGATGACTATACTAGATACACTTGGGTGTTCTTTCTCTATGATAAGAGTGATGTTTATGATCTATTCAAGTCTTTTGTCAAAAGAGTGCAAAATGAGTTTGAAATCACCATCAAGAAGATTAGAAGTGACAATGGTAGTGAGTTCAAGAACACAAGAATTGAAGATTTATGTGATGATCTCGGTATTGGACATCAATTCTCACCAACATACACTCCTCAATCAAATGGTGTAGTTGAAAGAAAGAATAGAACTTTGATCGACATGGCTAGATCAATGCTTAGTGAATACAATGTGAGTCATTCATTTTGGAGTGAAGCCATCAACACGGCTTGCTATTGTAGCAACCGTCTCTATTGCCATGGGAAGCTTGGGAAGACACCATATGAGCTATTGAATGGAAGAAAGCCCAACATTGCATACTTTAGAGTGTTTGGTTGCAAATGCTATATTCTCAAGAAAGGCACTAGATTGAGCAAGTTTGAAAAGAAATGTGATGAAGGATTCTTACTTGGTTATTCTACCACAAGCAAAGCATATAGAGTTTGGAATCTCACAAATGGCACCTTGGAAGAAGTTCATGATGTTGAGTTTGATGAAACCCAAGGATCTCAAAATGAAGCTCAAAACCTTGATGATGTGAGAGGAGACCAATTGGCAAATACAATGAGAAACATGGACATTGGTGATGTTAGGCCAAGGCAAGTTGATGATGATGATATTCATGTGATCAACCAAAGTGTGCAAATTGATACAAATCAAGCAAGCTCTAGTGGTTCTCATGATGAAGCTCAAGTTCAAGGTCAAACAAGTGGAAACAATCAACTCCCAATACTCCAACCTACTAGTATTGCAAGGGATCATCCATTGGATCAAATCATTGGTCAAAGTGGTGTTCAAACTAGATCAAGATTAGCATCCTTTTGTGAGCATTACTCATTTGTGTCACTTGAAGAACCTAAGAAAATAGAAGTTGCTTTGAAGGATTCCGATTGGGTAAATGCAATGCATGAAGAACTAAACAACTTTGCTAGAAATCAAGTTTGGGAACTTGTTGAGAGGCCAAAGAACTACAATGTGATTGGTACCAAATGGGTCTTTAGAAACAAGCAAGATCAAGATGGCATGGTTGTAAGGAACAAAGCAAGATTAGTAGCACAAGGATACACTCAAGTTGAGGGTCTTGACTTTGGAGAGACATATGCATCGGTTGCAAGATTAGAGGCTATTAGAATCTTATTAGCATATGCTTGTGCACACAACATCAAGCTCTATCAAATGGATGTCAAGAGTGCATTTCTCAATGGCTACATCAATGAAGAAGTTTATGTTGAGCAACCTCCCGGTTTTGAAGATGACAAGAAGCCCAACCATGTTTTCAAGCTAAAGAAGGCATTGTATGGTTTGAAGCAAGCACCTAGAGCATGGTATGAGAGGTTGAGGGACTTTCTTCTCTCTAAAGGGTTCAAGATGGGAAAGGTTGACACCACTCTCTTCACCAAGAAGCTTGGAAATGACTTTTTTGTGTTGCAAATCTATGTGGATGACATTATCTTTGGATCAACCAATCAAGATTTTTGTGAAGAGTTTGGAAATATGATGGCAAAAGAGTTTGAGATGTCTATGATTGGAGAGCTTAGTTACTTTCTTGGACTTCAAATCAAGCAAATGAAGAATGGCACTTTTGTAAGTCAAGGGAAGTACATCAAGGACATGATCAAGAAGTTTGGATTGCAAGATGCTAAGCAAATGAGTACACCAATGGGCACAAATGATCAATTGGGTGTTGATTCTAGTGGCAACATGGTAGATCAAAAGCAATACCGGTCTATGATTGGAAGTTTGCTCTATGTCACCGCTTCGAGGCCGGATGTGATGTTTAGTGTGTGTAAGTGTGCAAGATATCAAGCTTCACCTAGAGAAAGTCACTTGAAAGCAACCAAGAGGATATTGAGATATCTTAAGGGCACTTATGATGTTGGATTATGGTTTCCAAAGGGGTCTAATTTTGAGTTGATTGGATATTCGGACTCCGATTATGGTGGATACAAGATTGATAGAATGAGCACAAGTGGCACTTGCCAATTGCTTGGAAGGTCTCTTGTTTCATGGTCATCAAAGAAACAAAATAGTGTTGCACTATCTACCGCCGAAGCCGAATATATTAGTGCCGGTAGTTGTTGTGCACAATTGCTTTGGATGAAGGCCACTTTGAATGACTTTGGAATCAAGTTCAAGAATGTTCCGTTGTTTTGTGACAATGAAAGTGCAATCAAGATGACACAAAATCCGGTTCAACATTCAAGAACAAAGCACATTGACATAAGGCATCACTTCATAAGAGACCATCAACAAAAGGGTGATATTAGCATTGAGAGCATTGGCACCGAAGATCAACTAGCCAACATATTCACAAAGCCACTTGATGAGAAAAGATTTTACAAGTTGAAGAATGAATTGAACATACTTGACTTCTCCAACTTGAAATGAGTGCACCCCCACTTCTTATATGACATGCCTCTCCTCCGACATAGCAAGGTAAAGTTGTTTGGCATATCATCCATACTTTGCTAAGGACATGTTTAGAACATATAGACATATTTGCATGACAAATAGGCTCATTCATGAAAATCAAATGAGTTTAATGTATATATGGTACCACTATTGCTTCTATGTTTGATTGATCTAGTGGTAGCATATGACATGTTTGTGGGCTTGCAAACCTAGTGTTGAATCTAGAAAATGAGCTCATGATGTGTAATTCAACATGGTCAAGATAACCCTTATACTTTATGAGGTGTGAAGAAGCTTGTCCTTGGATCAAACCGAATTACATATTCTAGGCAAGTGATCTAGATTGAACCATAATTTGGACTCCCTCATATTAATTGACTTATCTCTCACTAAAATTGGCACCTTTTTGGTGATTGTTGACAAAGGGGGAGAGAAAAGTCACAAAGATAGAAAAGTCACAAAGATAGAAAAGTCACAAAGATAAAAAGTTAAGTTGCAAAGGGGGAGAGAATGACATTGGAAAGGGATCAATTAAAATTGAGCACACGAGTAGGGGGAGCAAGCTCATGAATTATTTGTTGCATTGCAAAGCTTAAATTCATATTCATGCTTGTGTGATGATTGCTAGAAATAGAACTTAACATGATGAATTGTTGAGAGTAGCTTTACAAGTGGTATCTAGACACCTTTGCTTATAATGTTGATCTCACGAGGTATTTTAGTGTTTGTGATCTTTACAAGTGATGAATTACAAGTGGTGTCTAGCTACATTGATGCTAAGGATGGTATATAAAGGCAACTCCAATTGGTATCACGCTTCAAAGGTCCATTCTATATACCCTAGCATCAATTTGATAGTAGTAACTCTCCCAAAATTCAAATCCATACATATATGCAAAATTGAACCAAACTCATGGAAGCACATATGTAGGGGGAGCAAATACTATCGAAGTTGAAAATTAATTTCATTTCATATCTTTGTGATGGTTGTCATCAATTACCAAAAAGGGGGAGATTGAAAGCCCAAGTTTGGTTTTGGTAATTAATGACACCAAGTTGCTAATGCTATTATATCAAGTGTGATTAAGCTAGGCATAAGCAACATGTGATGGAGGTGGAAATGGCATGGAGAGATGGCCACAAGACCACATGATTTGGTGCATGAAATGATGAGCAAGATCATGGTGGAGACGCACATAATATGATGGACATGATGATCAAGTGGAAGAGAAGGATCTAAGAGCGCAAGGCAAAGGTATAACTATAGGGTTTTCCTTTTGCCGGTCTAAGATGAGTAGAGAAGTGATTGACCGGGTTTAGGATACATAGCCGACTATCAAGAGGGGCAATCACGGTTAGCTCGGGAATCAAGTGCCACTAGATCAATGTCTTGAGCATATGCATTAGGATCTAGTTGAGAGCTAACATAACGCCTTGGAAAATATTTGTGAAATGCTAACACACATGCACATGGTGGTGTACACTTGGTGGTGTTAGCACATTTGCGAAGGCGGTGGTATTTGAGCGGTAGTAAGGGGTTTGGGGTTCGCTCTCCCTCCCGCCGAGCTTGCGAGCGCAGGATTCAGGCGTTTTCGAGGAAATGAAATGCCTATTTTCTATTGCGCCGGAAGCAAGAAAAGGTGGCGAAAGTCTGAAATGTTTTTCACTGAAAAACGGCGATCGGACGCTGCACCGGACGCAGTCTCGGTTTGACCGGACGCGTCCGGTCAGTTCAACGTGGCGTGGGCACTAGGGTTTGTGACCGGACGCTGGTCAGGCCTGACCAGCGCGTCCGGTCAGTTCACCTGGGCATAGAAGAAGAGTGCGCAACCGGCGCGTCCGGTCCCTCACGGAACCGGAGCGTCCGGTCAGGCGTCCAGAGAAGCAGAGTGCAGTGGAGTGCTGATCGGACGCACGGCGCGTCCGGTTACGTGTGATCGGACGCGTCCGGTCTCGACGGGAGCTTACTGGAACGCGACCGGACGCTGGCACTGTCGCGTCCGGTCAAACGGTTGAGCGCGTCCGGTCACGGCAACGGTAACCTCTGACGCGCACTGTTCACGCTTGTCCTGTAGTGACCGGACGCGTCCGGTCACCCTGACCGGAGCGTCCGGTCAGCGCGATTTTAACTGAGTCGTCCGGTAACGGCTAGCTGCGTACCCCTTCGCTATAAATAGAGGGTGTCCGGGGTTTGAGGGCAACTCTTGCACATTTTGAGACCTAGAAACATCCTTTGAGCTAGAGAACAACCCCTCCACTCATCTCTTTGCATAGTTGCACATCTTGAGTGAGATTGAGTGAGATTCAAGTGCATTGCTTGAGAGTTGCATTCTAGAGGCACTTGATCTTCGAGTTGCTGCGGATTTCTTGTTACTCTTCCGTGTTTCCCGACACGGTAGACGGCTTGGAGCAGCGGAGGTGATTGAGCTCGCAATTGGAGATTGTTGGAGCCCTCACCAAGTGTTGTAAGGGGTTCTTGATCCTTTTCCGCGGGAGTTCGCGAATTGGATACTCTAGTGGAGTTCATGGCTTGGAGGATCCCCATCTTGTGTGCGGTTGTGCGGTGCCCGCCGAGGGCTCGACTCTTGATAGTCGATTAGCTCGCGAATCGACAAGTGGGTGTATCGCCACAACGGGGAGTAGCTTGCCGGGAAGCAAGTGAACCTCGGGATAAATTCTTGTGTCATTCTCTTCCCGAGGATTTCTCTTGTGTGATTGATTGATTGGTACTTCTCATCTCTACACGACGGTATAATCACTCGAAGCTCTTCTCTCGTATTACATCTTGTATCTAGCTTGTTGTTGTTGTTGTGTTTAGTGGATAGCCTTGTACTAGACTTGTGTAGGTGGCTTGCTTAATTAGTTAGAGCTAGTGCATTTTGCTCCGCCACCTTTTGTACTAACTTGTGGTTAAGTAATTCTTGTAGAAGTTTTAATTAGGCTATTCACCCCCCCTCTAGCCTATTTGGACCTTTCAGTACACCACCCATGCGCGAAGCATGACCGGACGCGCTGGTTGAAATGACCGGACGCGCGACGCTCGACCGGACGCGCTGGTCCCGTAACTGACCGGACGCGCAGGTCAAGTCTGAGCAGCTCTCCAGAGAATCACCGACCGGACGCGCTGTTAGACGAATCGAACGCCACAGTGCCAGCGTCCGGTTAGAGTCCAGTAAGCACCCTCAACGACCGGACGTGTCCGGTCGACCATGACCGGACGCGCCACCGCATCCTATCAGAAAAGCGACACGCGTACAAACCCTGAGCATTGACCGGACGCGTCCGGTCAAACAGAGATTGCGTCCGGTCCAGCGTCCGGTCACCTCTGTGGCCTCCGTTCACCTCCGTTTGATTCACCCTTTCACATATGAGCTAGACTCATGAAACAACATGTGACAATGCCTCCAAATCTCGACATTGGCATAAAGGAAAATAGGCGTTTCAATTCCTCGAAAACACCTGAATCCCACCTCGCAAGCTCGACGGGAGGGAGAGAGGACCCCAAACCATCTCTACCGCTCAAACTCCAACGCCATCACAAATGTGCTAACACCACCAAGTGATCACATCATGTGTGAGTGTGTTAGCATTTTCACAATCATTTTTCGAGGCGTTATTAGTTCTATCCAAATGCATATGATTATAAAATGCACACCTAGAGGCACTTAGGAGTTCAATAGTCGCGTCATTCTCCTCTTTATAGTACGGCTATCTATCCTATAATGTAACCGCACCCAATAGGTGTCTTGGTTACTAAAACACAACCCTTAAGCATATGCCTTTGTCTTGATCACGTAGGGTTGCGTCCAAATCCAAGTGTGGCCATCATGATCACCATGTCCATCTTGCCACCAACCTTGGAATGTACTAATCCTCATATGCTACATACAACTTAGGCATAGGATTAGTACTTAGGCATTGTCACTAATTACCAACACCAAACATAGGACTTCACCCGCTTACATATGGCCGCTTTTCTAGGACATAGACCGCCCTCACAAACCAACACAAGTCTTTTCTGCGCACTTTGTCCTCACCCGTGCGCACCCGGAAAGAACTTCCCGGTCCGTCACCCATCGCTCCAGGCCAAGCACGCTTAACTTTAGAGTTCTTTGGAGATGGGCTTCTGGAAAAGAAGTTGCAACATGTTGGTATGAGTATCCTATTAATCCTGTTAAGCCCTGGGCCGGGATGTTACATCTTCTTTGCGTATCTGAAAGCCCAAGTTTGGTTTTGGTAATTAATGACACCAAGTTGCTAATGCCATGTGTTAAGTGTTTTGAGTTAGGCATAAGCAACACATGTGATGAAGGTGTATGTGGCAAGGAGTGGTGGCCACAAGATCACAAAGAGATGGTGCATGGACATGAAATGATGAGCAAGATCATGAAGAAATGCACATAAAATGATGGACATGATGATCAAGTGAAGGAGAAGGATCTAAAACCGCAAGGCAAAGGTATAACCATAGGGTTTTCCTTTTGCCGGTCTAAGATGAGTAGAGAAGTGATTGACCGGATTTAGGATACATAGCCGACTATCAAGAGGGGCAATCATGGTTAGCTCGGGAATCAAGTGCCACTAGATCAATGTCTTGAGCATATGCATTAGAATCTAGTTGAGAGCTAAGATAACGCCTTGAAAAATGTTTGTGAAATGCTAACACACATGCACATGGTGGTGTACACTTGGTGGTGTTAGCACATTTGCGAAGGCGGTGGAGTTTAAGCGGCAGAGAGGGGTTTGAGTTCCTCTCTCCCTCCCGCCGAGCTTGCGAGGCGGGATTTGGTGTTTTTTGGGGAAGTGAAACGCCTATTTTCTACTGCGCCGGAGTCGGAGAAGAAACAGAGGTGAACGGTGGTCACCGTGGTGACCGGACGCTGCACCGGACGCGGTCATGGTTTGACCGGACGCGTCCGATCAGTTCAACGCAGTAGTCAGGCGCGCGGGTATTAGGGTTTGCAACCGGCGCGTCCGGTCCCTCACGGAACCAGAGCGTCCGGTCAAGCACCCAGAGGGGTAGAGCGTGACGTAGAGCCGATCGAACGCGCGGCGCGTCCGGTCACGTGCGATCGGACGCGTCCGGTCATGGTGGGACCTCTCTAGACTCCGACCGGACGCCGGGTGCAGCGCGTCTGGTCAAATGCTGAAGCGCGTCCGGTCACGGCAACGGCTACTTCTAACGCGCACTGTTTTCGCTTGTCCTGTAGTGACCGGACGCGTCCGGTCACCCTGATCGGTGCGTCCGGTCATCACATTTTTCACCGCGTCGTCTGGTAACGGCTAGCTGCGTACCCCTTCGCTATAAAAAGAAGTTGGCCGGGGTTTGAGGGTAACTCTTGCACATTTGAGACCTTGAGACATCCTTTGAGCTAGAGAACAACCCCTCCACTCATCTCTTTGTTTAGTTGCACATCTTGAGTGAGATTCAAGTGCATTGCTTGAGAGTTGCATTCTAGAGGCACTTGATCTTCGAGTTGCTGCGGATTTCTTGTTACTCTTCCGTGTTTCCCGACACGGTAGATAGCTTGGAGCAGCGAAGGTGATTGAGCTCGCAATTGGAGATTGTTGGAGCCCTCACCAAGTGTTGTAAGGGGTTCTTGATCTTTCCCCGTGGGAGTTCGCGAATTGGATACTCTAGTGAAGTTCGTGGCTTGGAAGATCCCCATCTTGTGTGCGGTTGTGCGGCGCCCGCCGAGGGCTTGACTCTTGATAGTCGATTAGCTCACGAACCGACAAGTGGGTGCATCGCCACAATGGGGAGTAGCTTGCCGAGAAGCAAGTGAACCTCGGGATAAATTCTTGTGTCATTCTTTTCCCGAGGATTTCTCTTGTGTGATTGATTGATTGGTACTTCTCATCTCTACATGGCGGTATAATCACTCGAAGCTCTTCTCTCGTATTACTTCTTGTATCTAGCTTGTTGTTGTTGTGTTTAGTGGATAGCCTTGTACTAGACTTGTGTAGGTGGCTTGCTTAATTAGTTAGAGCTAGTGCATTTTGCTTCGCCACCTTTTGTACTAACACGTGTGGTTGAGTAATTCTTGTAGAAGTTTTATTTAGGCTATTCACCCCCCTCTAGCCTATTTGGACCTTACAGTATCCGAGAAAAAAACCCTCTTTTGAAGCCCAACAAAGAGAGCAAAGTTCTCTTTCTTCATTGTCATCAATGGTAGTATTTAGTGGATCTTTATCAGCATCCCCCTGAAGACCACTGATCTGACCTTTCATGTGTTGACCCCCATAGCCTCTGACGGAAATAGCAGCAGGATAACACAAGGCAATGATTTTTTTTGTATGACATGGACCTACACAATATTGTAACACCCGTGTTTTTGCATCATCTTAAAAATCACTAAAAATTTGAACTTTTAAAACTTTATAACAAATTAAAACCTTGATTAGTTTATTTCGTACAAAACCACTTTTAAATAAAATGTTTTCCAAAACCATGCATCAAAATTCACTATATGCATTTGGCATCGAACGTTTGAATTGTTTGCTTGCATGTTTGATCGAATGCTCATTTGATTGAAATACTTGATTGCTTGCGTGTATGTTTGTCTTCTGGAATTTATTTGTGGCACCAAAAATAACTTCCTTAATTATAACCTGCATTCCTAACCTTTCTTTATAACAGCATATAATGCATCGTAAATATAAATAATATTTGTTACCTTCTCTGCTTAATTATATTAGCCATCGCATTGATAGATTTAATTGCCCTTCCTAATATTAGTTTACATTTAATCTCTATATATATAAAATCCTTGCTTCTATGATAGTTATGGTAGAATATATATATAATATTTAGTTATACTAGAATATATTTTGAATACCAGTATTGCATTCTCTATTTAGTAATACGTTAAAATACATACATATATATATATATATATATATATATATATATATATATATATATATGTACACATACAGCATATACATGGTTAATTTATCATCCTTCTCAATTATATGCTAATTAATTCCTGTGCTTCGAAATACTTAGAGTATACATCATATATATATATATATATATATATATATATATATATATATATATATATATATATATATATATATATATATATATACATGCAATGCCACGCTACTTGTTTACAGAAGAATTAATACATATAAGCATATATACGCATATACATAGTACTTTGCCCGTTTACAAAAATAGAAATAGTAAACCCTCCTACTGTGTACGTCTCCCTTCAATGGGCCAAGCTCATCACGGCAGCAGCCCCGTCAGTCCAAACACGCGCAGCGTCACACCGCGTCCTCTCCGCGTCGCCACCACAAGAGCCGCGCCCGCGCTGCCGCTTCCGAGCACGTGAGGAACACCGCGAAGATATTCCCGTCGCGAACCGCCTCTCTGCGTTGTCGTCTTCCTCCACACGAAAATATCGGCGTCGGACTGTACTCAACTCACCTTGTCCCGTGCCGTGTCGTTTCCGGCATCAATCTTATCCTTGCCACGAACCTCGTCGACAGCTGGGACACAGCAAGGACACGGCCGTCGGAGATATTTCTCCGCGAATCGCTTTCCTCGTCGCGCACGCGGAGCACGCCGACGGAGATATTTCTCCCGGCCAACCGCCTCGCCGTGAGCCTATAAAAGGCCGGCCATTGCCGTCGTCGGGGGCACCTCACCAAGCTCGGATAGGGCACTCGAAGGTGGGGGAGAAGCTCGCCTCTCCAGCTGCTTGCTTCGGCCCTCTCCTTCTCCCTGCTGCTCAGCACGCAGCGGCGAAGACGTCCGCGCTTCGCCGAGCGCCGTCGTGCCCGCTCGCCCAGTAAGCCGCTGCCCTGGTGAAAGTCCCTAGTTTGGTTTTGGCTAATTGATGAAACCTAGGACTAACATTTGTATCTAAGTGGATGATTTAGATAAAGGTGGTCATTGAATATGAGACATGACATTGACTCATATGACCAAGATGGTGAAGACCAAGATGAAGCTTGGCTCGATGGACCGGTTGTGAAGGTGAAGGGCAAGTCGAGGCTTCGAAGCGAAGGACCATGCGATGGTGAAGCTTGAGCAAGACTTGGCGCCGACGGACCGATGCAACGGTGAAGAGCAAGTGAAGTCAAGGTCGATGGATCGAGACGGTCATGTGATGATATGAAGTGGATCATATCATTTGGAGAAACAAAATGGGCTCAAGGCAAAGGTATAATCATAGGGCCATTTTGTTTTACACTCAAGACACCATAGAGAGTGTGAGTGGTTTAGGGTCGATAGCCGAACTATTAAGAGGGGAAGTCTTATCGGTTATTCGACACACGGGTGCCACTAGGTGAATTCATGAAGTGCATTACATGTAGGGCCTAGTGAGCTAACTGGAAAACCTTTGAAAATGATTGAGAAAAAGCTAACACACAAGCACATGGAGATGTACACTTGATGGTGTTGGCACATTTGCAAAGGTGGCTTTGGTCGCGCTGTGGTTTGCGGGTAGAGAGGGGTTTGGATGATTTTCCACTACGAAATTCAGGTGATTTTGGGAAAATGAAATGCCTATTTTCCACTACGCCGGAAGTAGGAAAAGGAACGGAGGTCACAGAGGTGACCGGACGCTGCACCGGACGCGGTCACGGTGTGACCGGACGCGTCCGGTCAGTACAGCGGAGTAGACAGGCGCGTGGGCTAGGGTTTGCAACCGGCGCGTCCGGTCACTCGCGGGACCAGCACGTCCGGTCAGGCGCCCTGAGGGAACAGGAGTTCGCAAGGTCGATCGGACGCGGTGAGCGTCCGGTCACACACGATCGGACGCGTCCGGTCGTCAAGGGAGCTTACTGGACTCTGACCGGACGCTGGCACTGTCGCGTCCGGTCATTCTCTGGAGCGCGTCCGGTCGTTGCTTCGCGGGCGCGCGGTACTGTGCGACCGACGCGTCCGGTCGGTTGAGCAGCGCGTCCGGTCATCGCGTTTGACCGTTAGCGCGCAGTGACCGTTGGAGGATCTAACGGTCGCGTTTGATTTCGGTGGACACGTGGATGGCGCAGAGCGACCGGACGCGGTTGAGCGCGTCCGGTCAGTTTCGACCGGCGCGTCCGGTCATCCCGAAAAAACGGTCAGTGGAGTGGCAACGGCTCTATTTGTTTGGGATGCTTATAAATACTTGTTGGCCGGCCCTTGGGGAGGTCTCTTGGCATTTCTAACACTCTTGTGCATCCTTTGAGCTAGAGCTACTCCTCCCACTCATCTCTCTTGCTTGTTTGCAAATCAAAAGTGAGATTGAGTGATCCCAAAGTGCATTGCATAGCTTGAGGGCATCTAGTGGCACTTGTGGGTGGTTTAGCCGGTGGATTTCTTGTTACTCTTGGAGAGTACCGCTCCTAGCCGGCTTGGAGATTGTTGGAGGCGTTGGCAAGATAAGGTGATTGTTCTTGGCCACCTCCGGTTGATTGTGAGAGGTTCTTGTGCTTTCCTCGGCGGGACGCCAAAAGCAACTCTAGTGGAATCCGCGTGTCATTGAGTTACCTCACTTGAGAGTGGCGTCTTGCGGTGCCTTGCGGGGCGTGCCTTGAGGGGCAAGTGACTTGAGGGTCACACCGAGGAACCATCTAAGTGTTGGTCGACACAACCGGTGACGTAGCTTGTTGGTGCATAAGTGAACACCGGGTGAACAAAAATATTGTGTCTCTTGTCTCCCGGTGATTGGTCTTCATATTGTATTGTTGTCAATATTGATTTATTATATATCTTCTTGGTGATTGGCAACTTCTTCACTCCACCGTCGGTATAAGAATCACAATCCTCTCTCTTGCATTTATATTCACTAGATTATCTTGTGTAGCTCTAGTAGTAGCTTTGCTAGTAGTGTTGTTAGCTTGTTCTCTAGTGTAACTTTAGTGACATAGCTCTTGTGTGAACTAGAGATCTTAATCTACTAGACTTGTGGATAAGAGGCTTGCATCACAACCTTTGGCTAAGCAAAACTCGCTTTACGCCGTTTGTTATTCTAACAAGTTTGCTTAGTGGTTTTTATAGAATTTTTTATAGGCTATTCACCCCCCTCTAGCCATCTAGGACCTTACACCTGGCCGCTCGCTCACCGCGCAGTTGAGCGCCCGCCGTCGCCGTGCCCTCTGCCCGCCGAAGCCACCGCCGCGCTCGTCCCTGCCAATCGACTGCCGCTGGAACACCCGAGCTCCGCGCAGCACGCTGGGAAGCTCGGCAACACAACAGTGGCTTAAACGACGTCGGACGGAGAACTCCAGAGCGCTCGCGCCGTGAGCCACTACAGCGGTGGGACTCCACGCCGCCGGACCTGCTTCTAGACCTCGCCGTCTTGCCCTTGGATGCTCGGGACGTCGCGGTCGAGGTCGCTGCGCTCGTCGAAGTACGTCGTGGACTGCCGAGACCGCCGAGCACCACCAGCGCCGCCGCTTGATTCCACCGCCGTGCTGCTCCCTCCATCTCTCCTCTGCTCTGCTCCCTCCGGCATCCTCTACTCTCTCTGTCCGCACCAGCAAGGAGCTGGGGACGTGCCGCTGCCGCTGCCGCGCACCGCCAGCGCCCAGCGTTTCCACCTTGCCGTGCTCACCCTCTCCCCTTCCCCCTCGCTCTCTTAGTTTCTTTCCCTCTCTCTTCGGAGACGTAGCAAAAGATTGGGAATGGCTGAGGACGCCGCCGACTGAGTCCTTCAGGGCTGCTGCCTGCTGGTGGCCACGCCACGTGAGTCAATGAGAGCACGACATCCCTCCCCTTGGCCCCACGCGGCAGTGACCCTTCTCCTTCCCCCTCCTCTGTGTGGACATGGTCCAATAGAATACAGAGTTAAGGAAGGGGTCTACCAGATCGGCTCTTGGGCACAGTGCGCCAGCCAGGCCTGACCCGCACGTCGGCCCGCTGGAAATTTGCTAGGGTCGGAAACGTACACAGTAGACTAAACGGTAAGCTAATAAATTTCAGAAAAATTCCTAATAAATTTCTAAATTAACTAGAGTAGTTCTAGATCGTATTTATATAGTTTCCACCCATATTACATAGATAAAAATAGTAGAATTAATTTGCATGAATTATTTCATACTCGTTTAATCGGTAGACTTAAATAATTTATATATTGCACATTTTAATTCTAAATTGCATAATTCCTTCACCATAAATCATCTAAAATAAACCCTAATTAATCACACACTAAACCCTCATTAATTGTGCCCATTTAAATTCTAGATATGTTTGCTTTTTATTGCTTCATTTAATAATAACCCGTAGAAACTCTACCCTATGAACGAAATCACTTTATCCAAACCTTACTTCAAATTGACATAATAATGATAACCTTAGATAGCAACCCATCACCTAATAGGACTAACCCATTTAGAATCGTTTCCTTCACTTTGGTTGCCCATGCTTGTTATTTTTCTTGTTTGTATTTCTTGCCTGTCGACGCTAGATCGCGTAGGATAGAAGATGTGGAGAGAATCCGATGGAACCTCACAAGAACCAAGATCTCAGAATAAGGATATAATCGACAGCGAGCGGAGGCAAGTCCTAATCCCCACCTATCTCCTACATTTTCATTCCTTTGTTTACTCCCCTTCTACCACCTCTACATTTTGCTAGCCTCCATCATAACCCACCATACCCGACCCTACCAACTGCTAATCTTAACATATACTAATATTAAATCTTCATTCATGGATTAATATTGTTTTATGATGAATTATGAGATTATTTATGATAATGTGATTTATGAGAAGGTATTGGTTACCTTGATGAGATATAAGAAATATGAACTTGAGGAGAATAACTATGGAACTTAATTTGGTAAAAATGGACTAACCCTGACATGGGGCGAGTGAGGGGTATTTCACGTGGTGTGGATTACCCTTTTGGCAGGTTCGCCTAGTAAGGGTTCCTGTTGGGAGATACTCGCCTCGGTCACATAAGGACCGGTTCATTTGCCATCTCGCCTAGCCAGAATTTCGTACAACCACATGTCTATATGGGTAGACTTGATCTCACACCCCGTTAGATAGAAGTATAATTTCCACTAGGAGGCCGGAGTGGCAACGGACTAACAGGAGAGGACACGGCTGCTGTGTGATCTACCGTGGTCCGATCGGCATGGTTGCTTTGTGGTCTTCCATGTAAAATTTATTGTTGTGCCGTGTGCGAGCACCCTTTTATCATTTAATCTGGATGTTGTGTGATCATCCAGCGGATGCTGTGTGATCATCCAACCACTCGATATTCTAGGATGCTGTGTGATCATCCTGATGCTTGTGGGTTCCGGTCCCTGAGTAGTCCGTGGTGGAATTATATGAAAATCTAAGGTAGCACCATCCGGGTACGAGGTCTCGTTAGGCCTGTCGAGCCTGTGGTCTAGGTGTCGACTACGCCTATCATGTGGGGAAATTTGTACAACTCTGCAGAGTGTGTTGAATCTATTCGAATAGCCACGTCCTTGGAATGGGCAACCGTTGGGATGAGGTCTCAAATGATTAGACTCTTTTATGTAAATAAACTGTGACAATCTGGTAAGTCGCAAGTTATTGGTGATGGTAAGTTATAACTTATAAACTTCGGGAACTGGCGAGAAGGGTTAATACTCTCCCAGGGCCTAAACCTCCATTTTTTTGTAACTCTACTACTACCGTATAAAATTCCACCATATGACCACCTCCACAAATAGCCTCCGCCATACACTTCACCCCTACCTCAAAGTTAGGGCTTGTTGAGTACTTTATGTACTCAATCCCCTCCATTCTATGTTTTTAGGAGTCGAGCTATAAGAGCACATACGAGGATGAAGCCATCTAAGCTACACCAGGATGAGATGATAGGAGTACGTGCGAGGACGGAGCTGTATGATAACGCGAAGAAGCTACTCGAGGACCGCTAGGATAAAGATACATGATTAAGTTTAGGAATAAGGTTTACGTCCGCACTCCAAGTTGCCTGTAGGAATGGAGCCATATTGTTATAGGACCGCTGTCTTAGAACTCTGATGTATATTATAAGGCCAATGGCCCAAGTTATGTAATATGAACTTTGTAACGTGTTTTCCCATTATTAATAAAAGTATGATTTTTTATATCAATCTTGTTCGCTCTGTGCGTATCAGCTACTGATCCAGGGACTGATACATGATACACAGTGGACCCTAAAGTAGGGGCCCGACAAATATAACAAGAAATCAATGGCTGTCCAAAAAAATGAGGAAGTGAAGTCTAGCATCTTTAAAGAAAATAGAGAGGAAAAGGAAACTGAAAAATTACTGGGCTCTGTCACGAGTTGGGGTAGAAAGACGCGGCGGACATGCGGGCCCCATCCGTCAGCGAAATAAGGGAGGGGGAACGGGCGGCCGTTGCGGCCTCCTGGGCCGGCCCACGCAAACGCGAAGGAGCGGGGAGGGAACAGCAGGCCTGCGGGGGAAGTGGGCTGCGTGGCAGCCTCGGGCGGCCCAAGCTAGCAGAGCAGGCCAACCAGGCCGCAAAGGTAAGGAGGGTGAGTGATTCATTCTGTTTTTTTATAAACATATTTCCAATACCATTTTCAAAATGAATTTTTAAACCAAATCAAATAAAACCAAAACCACACCACACAATAAAACAAATGCGACAACATAAATGCATCATCAAATATCCAGCTAGTATTTTAAATTTTAATTCCAATTAACATATTTTTTAAATTATTTAGGCTCAAAACTAAGGCTTATCAAATTTTATCTATTTCAAAAACTTGAAATTCTAGGTGTTACAGATCGGCTAATTGATCTTCGATGCCCACATTCTCAATTGCAATGTCACCCTTTTGTTGATGATCTCTAATGAAATGATGACGAACATCAATATGCTTTGTTCTTTGATGTTGAACCGGATTGTTGGTTAGCTTCACGGCACTTTCATTGTCACATAGCAATGGCACATTTTTGAAATTGATTCCAAAATCCTTCAATGTTGCCTTCATCCACAAGATTTGTGCACAACAACTACCCGCGGTGATGTATTCGGCTTCGGCGGTAGATAGTGCAATAATATTTTGCTTCTTGGATGACCATGAGACAAGTGATCTTCCCAACAATTGACAAGTCCCAGAGGTGCTCTTTCTCTCCACTTTGTCACCGGCATAGTCGGAATCCGAATATCCAACTAGCTCAAAGCTTGCACCTTTGGGATACCATAATCCAACATCTTGTGTATGCTTTAAGTACCTCAATATTCTCTTTGTTGCCTTCAAATGACTTTCTCTTGGTGAGGCTTGAAATCTTGCACACATGCATACACTAAACATTACATCGGGCCTTGATGCTGTCACATAGAGTAGGCTACCAATCATTGATCTATATAGCTATTGATCCACCATGTTGCCACTCTTGTCACTATCCAAGCTTCCATTGGTGCTCATTGGAGTAGTGATTCCTTTTGCATCTTCCATACTAAACTTCTTTAGCATATCCTTTATGTATTTGGTTTGGCTTACAAATGTTCCTTCCTTCATTTGTTTGATTTGAAGTCCAAGAAAGAAACTAAGTTCACCAATCATTGATATTTTAAATTCCTTTGCCATCATTTTTCCAAACTCATCATAATAATCTTGATTGGTTGAACCAAATATGATATCATCAACATATATTTTCAACACAAACAAGTACTTCCCAATCTTCTTGGTGAAGAGAGTAGTATCCACTTTACCCATGACAAATCCTTTGAATAGCAAGAAGTCCCTCAATCTTTCATACCATGCTCTAGGTGCTTGCTTCAATCCATACAAAGCTTTTCTCAATTTGTAGACATGATTGGGTTTCTTGTCATCTTCAAAACCGGGAGGTTGCTTCACATACACCTCTTCTTAAATGTACCCATTGAGAAATGCGCTCTTCACATCCATTTGATATAGCTTGATATTGTGAGCACAAGTATAGGCAAGTAAGATTCTAATTGCTTCCAATCTTGCTACCGGGGCATAAGTTTCACCAAAGTCAAGACCTTCTATTTGTGTCTAACCTTGAGCCACTAGTATTGCTTTGTTCCTTACTAATATTCCATCTTGATCTTGCTTGTTGCGAAAGACCCATCTTGTTTCAATGATATTGTGATCCTTAGGCCTCTCAACTAGTTTCCATACTTCATTTCTCTTAAAGTTGTTGAGCTCTTCATGCATTGCATTTACCCAATCCGGATCTCTCAATGCTTTATCAATGTCCTTAGATTCTTCCATTGATACAAAAGAAGAGTGAGCACAAAATGATGCCAATCTTAATCTAGTTTGAACTCCCCTTTGTATGTCACCAATGATGGAATCCAATGGATGGTCTCTTGCAATGTTAGTTGGTTGAAGCACTTAGACTTGATTGCTTGGATGTTGATGTTGATCATGAGTTGGAGATGATGAACTAGCCACTTGTTGATCTTGTTGCACTTGAGATGATGTACTAGTTTGATTTTGCATTAGAGAGCCACTAGCTTGTGTAATTGGGCTTTGGAGCACTTGATCTTTGTAGTCATCCACATCAATCACTTGCTTTGGCCTAATATCACCAATATCCATTTCTTTCATAGCATTGGTCAATTGAGTTCCTCTCACATCATCCAAGTTATCTTCCTCATCTTGAGAGCTATTTGTTTCATCAAACTCAACATCATGAACTTCCTCAAGTAAACCACTAGTCAAATTTCAAACTCTATAAGATTTGCTAGTAGTTGAGTAACCAAGTAAGAATCCTTCATCACATTTCTTCTCAAACTTGCTCAATCTAGTGCCCTTCTTCAAGATGTAGCATTTACAACCAAATACCCGAAAGTATGCAATGTTGGGCTTTCTTCCATTTAAGATCTCATATGGTGTCTTCTCTAGGAACTTGTGGCAATAGAGGCGGTTGCTATAGAAGCAAGTCGTGTTGATTGCTTCAGCCCAAAATGAATGACTCACATTATACTCATTCAACATTGATCTTGCCATATCAATTAAGGTTCTATTCTTCCTCTCAACTAGGCCATTAGATTGAGGTGTATACTTGGCCGAGAATTGATGCTTGATTCCAAGCTCATCACATAGCTCATCAACTTTTGTGTTTCTAAACTCACTTCCATGGCCACTTCTTACTTTCTTGATTGTGGTTTTAAACTCATTTTACACTCTCTTGATGAACTTCTTGAATATGTCAAATACATCACTCTTGTCCACAAGAAAGAATACCCATGTGTATCTAGTGAAATCATCCACAATCACAAAGCCATACTTGTTGCCACCAATGCTTGTGTATGTAGTTGGCCCAAATAGATCCATGTGCAACAACTCAAATGTCTTGGAAGTACTCATGATGCTTTTCAATGGATGAGTATTGCCCACTTGCTTTCCGGCTTGACATGCACTACATAACTTATCTTTCTCAAATGTGACATCATTCAAGCCTCTAACTAAGTCATGCTTCACTAACTTGTTCAATTGCTTCATGCCAACATGACCAAGTCTTCTATGCCATAACCAACCCACACTTGATTTGGTGATCAAGCATGTTGAAAGTTGAGTGTCACTAGCATTAAAATCAACCAAGTGTAGATTCTCATATCTAAAGCCCTTAAAGATCAAATTAGAGTCATCAACACTAACTATCTCCACATCATCAACACCAAATATGCACTTGAAACCAGGATCACACAATTGAGCAACCGAGAGAAGATTGAAATTCAACTTTTCAACTAAGAGCACATTGGAAATGCTATGATCATTTGAGATTGCAATCCTTCCAAGCCCTTTTACATCACCCTTACTATTGTCACCAAATGTGATGCTTTCAATGCCACTATCATTGGGTTTGATTGAGTTGAACATTCTTGAATCACCGATCATATGTTGAGTACACCCACTATTAAGCACCCAATGCCTTCCTCCGGCTTTGTAATTTACCTACAAAACAAATTAATGTTTCTTAGGTACCCATACTTGTTTGGGTCCTTAGAGGTTAGTCACTAAGCTCTTTGGTACCCAAATAGTCTTCTTTTGGGCTCACAATTGGTGTACCAACAAACCTAGCATGCACACCTTTCTCACCCTTGGTAAGCACGTAACAAGAATCAAAAGGAATGTAAGGTATATTAGCATATTTTTTTGTTCTTGTTCATTTTGTTGCAATTATGCTCTAGGTGCCCGACTTGCTTGCATCTATTGCAAAACCGACCATCACTCTTCACGAAGCTAGGCTTGTGAGTTATGAAGGCCGCCTTGCATTTCTTGGGGGTGTAGCCCAATCTCTCTTTATTAAGAGAAAATCTTTGGCTACCCAAGCACTTTAGCAAGCGGGCCTCGCCACCATAGGCTTTGCCTAAGGCGCGGTTGAGCTCATTGACCTCCTTGAGGGTCTCATTCTCAACTATAAGTGAGACATCACAAGTAAAACCATTACTAATAGTAGAGGTAGAAGTGGAAGTGCTACAAGAGGGGTTAGTGGACTCAATAATAATAGATTCATCAATAAGATCACATGTTAGTCCAATATCACAAGTCACAATGACTTGCTCCATCACGGCCTTCTTCTTGAGCTTTTCTAGCATGATGTCCTTCTCATTGACAAGCTCAAGTAGAGTGGAGTGGGCTTCTTTAAGCCTAGTGTGAGCGATCTCAAGATCCTCGTGGTCTTCCTTTAGACACTCACGAGAAGCTTCGAGCTCATCAAAAGATTTTCTAAGAGCTTTGAGCTCTTCTTCTAATCCTTTGCACTCCTTGCTCTTCTTGAGGTCCTCAAGTTCCTCCATCAAAGTCTTGTTCTCATTGCTCTTTGCAATGAGTTCTTTCTCAAACATCTTGCTCTTCTTGTGTAACCTCTTGTAGCCCTTGCTCATTTGGTCAATGATGTCCATAAGATCATCCTTGGAGTAGTTCTCATCATCATCATCATCATCATCATCATCACTCCTACAACCATTACTAGCACAAGAATCATCATCACTATCATCATATTTTACTTTGGTAGGCTTGGCCATAAAGCATGTCGATGTAGTGTCGAAGAGGGATAACTTGTTGGAGAGAGCAATGCTTGCAATGGCTCTCCGAATGGGCTTTTCATCATCACTTGAGCTATCATCATTGTCATCATCAGAGTCATCACTATCCCAAGTGACCACATAACCACCACCCTTCTTCTTGTTGATAGTGAAGCTCTTCTTCTCTTTCTTCTCCTTCTTGTCCTTCTCCTTCTTCAACTTCAACTCCCCATCATGATATCTTTTGTCTTCATAGGGGCACTTCGCCACTACATGATCGGGGCTATTGCAATTGTAGCAAAGCACCTCCTTTGCCTTTATGAAGTCCCTTCTCTTTCTTGCACCATAGCCTCTTTTCTTCATGAACCGACCCATCTTTTGTACTAGAAGGGCCATGGTCTCATCATCAAATGGATCATCATTATCACTATCAATCTTACTCTTGCCCTTTGAGGATGAAGCTTTGAATGCGGTGGTCTTCTCTTGCTTGACCTTGATCTCCTTCTTCTCATCTTTATCTTCATCATCATCATATTGAGCATCGGTCATGACATCACCAAGCACTTGGTTTGGAGTCACCTTGTCCAAACCCTCTCTTTGAATCATCTTCCTCAAGATGGAAAACTTCTTAGGTAAGTTCATCAAGAACTTGTGTGAGAAGTCCTTGTCCTTGACATCCTCTCCTAGGCTCTTGAGATCGTTGACTATGCCTTGGAGCCTATAGAACATCTTCGGTATGGACTCATCATCCTTCATCTTGATGCTTACAAACTTGTCCTTGAGCATATAGAGCTTGGTACTCTTTACCGTTGATGTGCCCTCATATGTTTCCTCTAATCTTGTCCATACTTCACTTACCATCTCAAGATCCTTGATTTGCTCAAAGACCTTTGCATCAATCCCATTGTAGAGAGTGTTGAGAGCCATAG
The DNA here is from genome assembly GCA_022457205.1 of Saccharum spontaneum. Lineage (NCBI taxonomy): Eukaryota > Viridiplantae > Streptophyta > Magnoliopsida > Poales > Poaceae > Saccharum > Saccharum spontaneum. The sequence goes on along the minus strand of CM039588.1, from coordinate 44,661,534 downwards.
TGTTGCATTGGTTGTTGATGCGGTCATTGTTGGTGAGGTTGTCGGGATCAATGATAGCATAGTCATGATGTGTCACCTCCCAAACCTTCTCATTAATAGAGCCAAGATATTGCTTCATCTTTCTTTTCCAATGATCAAAAGATGAGACACCATCAAAGAATGGAGGCTTGCCCCCAACATGGTTGAACACAACTTGAGCCATCTTACACCGAGGTTGTTAAGCCTTACAAACGATGACCTCGGCTCCGATACCACTTGAAAGGTCTTGATGGCTAGAGGGGGGTGAATAGCCTAATAAAACTTTCTACAAAATGTGCTAGACAATTTAATTAGCAATAACAAATAGCGAGAAGCGAGTTTTGCCTAGCCTATGGAGAGTTGCAAGCCACCTATCCAAACGACAATTCTAATAAATTTCACTCAACCGCACAAGTCAAACCGCAAGAGGAAAACTAGAAGGCTACTCTACTCAAGGTACTAAGCACTAGAGAAAACAACTAAGTACTTGAAATGTAATACAAGAGTAGGGTAAGAAATATTTCACCGAGGGGCGATGAATTAAGCCAATCAATCAATAGTTCCAAGTGATGATAATCAAGATAACCAATCCACCGAGATAAATCAATCACAATCAAAGAAGTGAAGACACGATGATTTATCCCGAGGTTCATGTGCTTGCCGGTACGCTAGTCCCCGTTGTGTCCCCCTACACCACGTGGTTCGGTGGCTAATCGGTATCATACCGAGCCTCTCAAAAGGCGCCATAAGAACCTACCAAATGGTGAGAAGTTCCGACACAAGCAATCCACTAGAGTTGGAATTTAGCGCTCCGCTGGGGGAACCACAACAACCCCTCACAACAAGCTCACCGGAGCCGGCCACGAACAATCACCAACACGTGCCGGATCTCCACCGCTGCTCCAAGTCGTCTGGGTGGCGGCAACCACCAAGAGAAACAAGAATCCCGCAGCAAAAGAACACCCAAGTGCCAACTAGATGCAAACTCATAAGCAAATGCACTTGAGATCACTCAATCTCACTTTGATTAGGCAAACAAGCAAGGGAGAAAGAGTGGAGGGCGTGTGCTCAACTCAAAGGAGTGCTAGAATGATTAACAAGCCAAGAGATGCTCCAAAGAGCCGGCCAACACGTATTTATAGACGTACCCCTTCGAATAGAGCCGTTAGGCAGTTGATTCTGCTATAGTCGCGCTGACCGGACGCGCTGGTCCCGTAACCGACCGGACGCGCTGGTCAAGCCGAGCAACGCTCCAGCGAGTCAGCACACGCTAGATGAACCGAACGCCACAGTGACAGCGTCCGGTCATTTCCAGTAAGCCTCCACGTGTGACCGAACGCGTCTGGTTGATCGTGACCGGACGCGCCACCGCGTCCGATCAGAATACCGAGACACGCGCAAACGCTGAGCACTGACCGGACGCGTCCAGTCAAACAGAGACCGCGTCCGGTCCAGCGTCTGGTCACCTCTGTGACCTCCGTTCGCCTCCATTTCTTTGCGCCTGGTGTAGTGGAAAATAGGCGTTTCATTTCCCGAAAAGCGTTAAATCCCGCCTCGCAAGCTCGGCGGGAGGAAGAGAGGAACCCAAACCTCTCTCTACCGCTCAAACTCCACCGCCTTCGCAAATGTGCTAACACCACCAAGTGATCAACGCCTTGTGCATGTGTGTTAGCATTTTCACAATCATTTTTGAGGCGTTAAGTTAGCTCTCCACTAGATCTAAATGCATATGCAAATGAATTTTCATCTAGTGGCATTTAAGTGATCAATAGCCCCGGAAATTCTCCTCTTTATAGTACGGCTATCGATCCTAAATCATCCACACCCTCTATGGTGTTTTGGATGTAAAATGAAAATCCCGACATGATACCTTTGCCTTGAGCATCACTTGTTGCACCTTGTTCCAACTCCACATCATGGTAAGCACTTCATCATCACATTACTTGATCACCATGCTTCACCATGTCTCGTGTCAATTATCATTGCTACACACATTCTTATGCATATGATTAGCACTTAGGCATTGTCACTAATTGCCAACACCAAACATAGGACTTTCACCTCCTCGGCCCAGGCATGGGCACGGCAACAGGCCAGGCTAGGCACAGGCACGGCTGGGGCGGGCCAGGGCCAGGTTAGGGCCGTGCTTTTAAGCACCGGGCTCGGGCCAGCCCGTTTCACGCGGCCCATTTGGAAAACTTTAGTCGCGGATGTCTTAATGTCGTTAGGGAATTCCTCGAACAGGAGTGAGCGGGCACTCCTCGCTGCTTTGATCGGCCACTAAGCTGTTACAACGTTAGTCGCAAAAAGAGTTTACTATGTAATCACAGCTGCATGCGAGGTGTGTGGGCTGTGGGTTTCGGTCATCAACAAATTACCGTAACAGCATAGCATTGTAACAAATTATTCTACTCATGCTTAATGAAAAACGTGCCACGATCACGAAAAAAAGTTTAGGGACCCAGACGAAGATTTTATGAGCATATGGCCCTAGATCTAGATATCATCAGAGGGACAAGTCAGGATTGTATATACATTTTACCCATCGATTAAGACCGAGCTATGTTATTTGTAATCTGCATAGAATGTGAAATGGAGCTTAGCTTTGCAAAAAAAAACTTTTGTACCGAACTGATAACTAGATTTGCTTCTAATGGGGGATCTTGCTTGCCATGAGCTCTGTCCAAGCATATGCCAACGAAGCCATTTCTATGATTCAAACTTGGCAGAATGTGATAGTGGAAAATTATACCCACACCTTGCTTGCTTAACTCCGGTGTACCAAAGAATGAGAGGGTCCACATAGGGTGTTTCAGTGATAGGGCTTCTCGGTCCATCCCCGTGACCATTTCCAGCCTAAAATCCAAATCCGACCAAACAGCATAAATATTGCTTCTATAGAAATTAACGTTTGGACCTTTTTTTCGCTGCTTGCGCGAGTACCTCTCTTGATAAATGCAAGCGTTGTTCCTGGATCTTCAGAAAAAAAAAAAAACTTTGTGACTTCCTGATTTCAAACCGAGGACATACATATCTTCACTGTGCAGGTACAATCTTCAATACGAGCTACGGAAACTAGTAGAGTAGAATCAAACGGCAGGCTCAAGAAATTACAGAGAACCACAATCATATCAACAATACACAGAATCTGGGGTTACCAATATGACATTTTCCAGTTCCAATTATGCCCAGGGTACAGTACATTTCCACTGAGAAACTAGCCAGTGACAACATTAGGAGGTAGTCAACTCAAGAGCAGCTATGCAGAATCTATATTTTCAATAGTGAAATGTCAAGCAGCATTTTGCATGAACTCTATACCTCTCCTGGTTCACTCAGAACAGTACTCACTTATCAAGCAGATATTATCAACACAACACAAGACAACATTCTGGGGGATGCCTAGCAAGTATACATTGAATGTTAAAAAACAACTGACCAGCTCAGGAGAATAATAGATCGGTCATGTACTTGAGCCTCACCAATCAAAGGGGTCACTAACAGAAAGATCGGATGCTCTCTGAAAGTACCAGGGGCTGTCTCCCTCACGGACGACTGCCAAAAGAGCAGGGCATTCGCTGGCTCGTTTCGCCGTGGTCAGAGACTTCAACTTGGCGAGCATCTCATCCACTGAGGCTTGATCTCCATTGGCCAATACAATCACAAGCTTCAGCAGTGATTGTGCCCTCTCTAGGATGAACTTGAGGAACGCGAGCTCGCAGCGCTCTCCTCTGAATTTGTCAAACACTACCTTGGTGATGTGTGTCTCTAGGCAGTCGATGTAGCCAACCTCTTCCCAGAACTTCGAATTGAGCTTGCCATCTGGCTCCTCAGCTTCATGAGACTGCAAAATCACCATGTGTATATATGTGACTCCACTAACAATGGTGATAATGCTCGAGGGTTTCCAAAGAGAGAGATTGAAATTAATAAGCTATAACGATATGGGGTGAATGGGATCTCACCAGAACATGCAATGTCTCCACATTGGGAAAGCATCTCAGGAAAGTGGGTAGCATCTTAGCTTCCTTGCGGATTCTGAATTGTATCTTCAAGGCCAAGATCTTGACACTTGGAACCATGCTAGATGGGATCATCTTTGTTCCACTCTACAGCACAATTGAGAACCATTAGTGCCATGGATTAAAATTGAAGGTAACATTTGGATCGATGGCACATATAGATATAGATAGAGCTATGCTTATGCAATTATGAATTATGCAATGTAGGAGGAAACAAAGGAGAAAGAGATACCTCAATTATGGTGCTGCCAATCTGGAGCTGGTGGATGCTTGGCTCCAGGTAGCCGAGCACCTTGAGCTCGGTGGCGTGGCCAATCCTGACCCTGGTGGGGAAGGTGACGGAGCCGATGATCATGCATTGGCACGCCTGCCACAGGATTAGGCGCTGGAGGCGCGGGGCGACGACCACGTCGAGCTCATCCGCCAGGGAATTCCAGAAGACAAGGCACTGGAGGCTGCAGCTGCGGATCCGGACACAGCGGGTGTGGTAGAGGCTGGCGATGATGGCAAACTTCTCGAGCACGGGGCTGCAGGCGAGCAGGTGGTCGATGTCCCTGGCGTGGATGGTGGTAGCGCAGAGTCCAATCTCCTGGAGGCGGGGGAACACGGCGGCGCGGCCTCGCGGGAGGGCGGCGGTGTCCGGGAATTGCCAGAAGCCGAGGTAGAGGGTGCGGAGGGAGGCGATGTGGAGGACGTCGACGGGGAGGCGCAGGGAGCGGGGGAAGGGGCGGTTGACGAGGACGAGGTCCTCGACTCCCCCCGCGGCGAGGACCCGGAGCCAGTACTGGAGAATGCCGTGGCGCGCGGCCAGCTCCATGGAGCAGCAGGTGAGGCGCACGAAGCGGATGGGGCCCCTGTGGCCGCCGATGACGCGGGAGACGGCGTCGGTGACGGCTGGCCAGTTGACGCGCGCGGAGCGGCCGCCGTCGCCGTGGAAGACGAGGAGGTCGGAGTCGTCGAGGACGAGCGGCGTGGAGGCCCAGACGCGGCGCCAGCGCCTGGAGAGCGCGGTGGTGCGCGCTGCGTCCTTAGCGGGGAGGCGCGCCACGATGTTGGAGAGCACCGCGTCCGGGAGGCGGCTGATGCGGTCCTCGCCGCCGCCGCCGCCGCGGAGGCTGTGGAAGCGACGGGAGGCACCGGTGGTGCGGAAGGGCGGGGCGGGGAGGCAGGTGAGGACGACGCGTAGGATGTCCTCCATCTCCACGACGGCCTCCGGAGCCATAGCTGCGAGGCGACGGCGACGCTCCTAGCCCGCGCCCGTGGAAGAAGCGGGAGGGTTTTCTGGTGAGCTCGCGTCGCGTGCTGTGCTGGTGTGGCGTGTGGGCGGCGGTGAGTTCGGCTGGGCGTGTGGGTGTGTTTAGTCGAGAAAATTTGGGTGAAATGTTACGGTAGCACTTTTCGTTGTTATTTGGTAAAATTTGTTCAACTATAGATTAATTAGACTTAAAAGATTCGTCTCGAACTTTACAGACAACCTATGTAATTAGTTATTTTTTTTACCTACATTTAATGCTTCATGTATACGTTTAAAGATTCGATGTGATGGGTGAAAGAGGAAATATTTTGAGTACGCATGGCAAGTGAACGCGGCCTGAGGAACGCTGGCGTTCGGTTCCTCACTTCCTCCACCTCGGACGCAGGCCCACCGATCAGTTATAGGGAAAATCCGGGTTCAGGGACGCTGACTAGACTATTCGCACTTATGTATCTCTATATTCATCCTCTATACATCGTAGTCACCAAGATTCTCTCCTTTATACCTAATTCTTCCACACTCATACATCTTCTATATCATCCTGTATCCACTGTGGGCCCACTTGTCACTTTATTTAAATATATACATGTGAGATCTAGTTTTAAAAGATTTATTGAAACGAATTTAATGGTGCAATCGAAATTTAATTTGGTGTTTTGATTTCTGAGTTATAACATTTTTTCATACGGAAAAAAGTTGGGCACGCACTCTCTCTCTTTCTTGTGCTGGCTCTCTCTCGCGCGTGAGGGATAGCGCATGGCCGCTATCAACGTCAAGTTTGACGGACGGCGCGGTGCTCCTCTCGTTTAGCGGATCGGATAGCGTTCTCACTGCAGCCGTTTTTTACGGCATGTGCTTTTGCTGGATGGTTTTACAGGCACCGGTGCAGGTCGTCTTCACAGAGAGAGACCGGGGCTGATGAGCACTGCTAGTGCGGTGCAAATTCGGGACAGCTTTTGGTTGTTGCTGCAGCGGCTGCAATTCTACAACTACGTGCTGGCTTACGTATGGCACGTGAGTGATCGGATAGAGTTGCATCGACAGTACCTAACAAATGGACTATTGATTTCTAGTCTAATAAAAAACGAGTATTAATAGATCGTCAACCGTAATCACGCCATACGCCAGTACCTGGTCGTGCACATTTTTCGTTCAGCTGTTACCGCAAAAACCAACGTGGTGGCCTGGTGGGTGCAAAAGCTAGCAAGCGAATCGAGACGCCCAGCGGCTGGAACAAACCATCGAACACCATTCCTGCCATCGCCATCTGATTCCAGAAACTGGAACATTCCATATAACAGCTAAATAACAAACCGATCGTCCTTGGATTACTTCAGAAGTTCGGGTTGATATTAGATACAGAGCCAGTCCCTCTAAAACCAGCGACATACCAGTCCAGGACTCCAAGGTGTCATTTCAAAACCGAAGCATTCCAAAATTACGGCCCTGTTCGGCAGACTGTTTTTTTTGGTTTATAAGCCAGCTGTGGCTGATTTGCTGTGAGAGAAAAACACTGTTCCACGGCTGATAAGCCGTGCTGATAAGCTCAGCCGAACAGGGGGTACATGATTCATCTCGTCCCTCGATTGATCGCTTCACGATCCAAGTAAACAACAGGCACCATGATTGTAGCCAAACAAAGTGTCGTGTGCCTCTGAGCTCTGAACAGCTGAGTGAATACGTGAATGACCAGGAACCGTTGTATGGCATCAAGCAGCTAAAGAAAATTGTGCAGGAAATCACCATGGCATCAACTGATCAACGAGAAAAGTACTCAATTAAACAGGTTTCAGCAGTTTGTGAGCATTTGCGCTCAAACCTGACAATCCATAACAAGTAGCAACAATGGAACTAGTTCATTTCGACCAACAACCAAAAAGGCATTTGATGAAACAGCATTGCATCACACAGAAATAAACTGTAGCTAATTTGAAACCTTAAGTAGCATGGGCTAACTAGCCTGTCTCATGTCTTTGCAACGAGCGCGAGCTTCTCCAAGATGGGGCTACACTGGAGGAGGTGGTCGATGTCCGCGGTCTTGATGTCGCTGCGGCAGAGCCCGAGCTCGAGGAGGTGGGGGAAGGCAACGTTACCGCGGCGGAGGGACTTGGTGCTCCCGGGGAACTCGTCCCAGAGGCCGAGGTAAAGGCTGCGGAGGGAGGCGACGCGGAGGATGTCGGCGGGGATTTTCGCCTTGAGGGGCCAGCGAGGGCAGTCGAGAACGAGGTCGTCGACGCCCTTGTCCGCGAGGACGCGGAGCCAGTCGCGCGCGAGCGCGCCGCGGTCGCGCACCGCCGCGTAGCTGCAGACGTTGGTGAGGCGGACGCAGCGGAAGGGGCCCGGGTGCGCGGCGAGGACGCTGGAGACGGCGTCGGCGATGGAACGCCAGTCGGTGCCGAAGCCCAAGGGGCCGTCGTCGAGCTGGTCCGGGTCCGGGAGGAGGTGGGCGTCGTCGAGGACGAGCGGCGTGGAGGCCCAGATGTGGCGCCAGCGCGGGGAGAGCGCGGCGGTGCGGGCGGCATCCTTGATGGGGAGGCGGGAGACGATGTTGGAGAGCAGCTCGTCCGCCAGGCGGCTGATGCGGTCCTCGTCGGCCTCGGCTTCACCGACGACGGAGCAGGCGGCGGCGGAAACGGAGCCTTCGGCGGGTGAGGGGATGGGCTGCGTGGGGATGCAGGCGAAGATCTCTTCCATGATGCCGCGGCCCCCCGTGGAGGCCATCGCTGCGGGCCGTGGCGCCGGACCGGAGAACGGACAGGGTTTTGGTTGGGGAGGCGTGAGGCGTGCGATTGGTGCCGTGGTGGCCAACGCCGCGCCGCGAGGACAGAGGATGCCCCACTCCGCCACTCGGGCACTGGGCTTGTAGTGTTTCAGTTCCTGCCCGGCCAAATGTCGGAACCAGATTTATCTGCGGCCCACCAGCTAGTCCCAATCAGTTTAGTTATTGTTCACATTCCCTTTAAAAAACAAAGTTATTCCCCCTGTTCGGCTGAGCTTATCAGCACGGCTTATCAGCCGTGGAACAGTGTTTTTCTCTCACAGCAAAACAGCCACAGCCGGCTTATAAGCCGCAGAAACAGCCTGCCGAACAGGGTGATTGTTTGCATGTTCTCGGTAAATACGGTAACGCTACCGTTAACACTCACGGAAGGCCGAGCGTCTCGCTTCACTCAGTGTCGCATACGTCACGCGTCTAAAAAAACAAAATCAACTCCCACATGCCTCGTCTTGCTTCCGCCCTTACCCCTTCCGCGCTCTTCATCCCCTACCGCAGCACGTTCGGTGTCCTCCGCTACTAGGAGCCCTCAACGCTCGTAGATCCAGCAGCCCTCTCCCCTACCCCGGCGAGATCATGGAGCAGGAGCAAGATCCACTCGCCTCCGGAGAGATCTATGGAGGTGGCGTGACGGTGTTGTACGGGAATGGACGGCTCTCCTCCACCCTGGCACGGCGCCCTCCCCACGCCGCCGCCCTTTCTCACCCCGGTGACCGAGCTCCCCCCCCCCCCCCACCATCACCGTCGAACCAAGCTCGGTACTAGTGGCGTTGGTGGCGGTGGTGCTCGTGTGCCGCCTCTCGCTGCTGGCTCAGACCCCAACTGCTGGAATCAACCGGCCTAGGGTTCTTCCCCCTATGTTGCAAAATATGTTTTAGGTGTTTTAGTCGTTTCAAAGTTACGTTGCAGTTGTTTCTTATGGATGTTGCAAAAGTCAATCGGTGGATGTTGCATATGTTGCAAGTGTTTCAGAAGCATGTTGCACGCGTTTGTTCAAAATGTTTCATCGATTTCCAGACGTATGTTGCAGTTGCATATCCTTTCACACATATGCTGCAACAGTATGTTCCAAATGTTTTAGCTGTTTAAGACTTATGTTGCACTAAGTGTTTTTCATGTTTCAATTGTTTTATCTGGATGATGCACATATTTCACACACATGTTGCAAGCGCATATCCCAAATGTTTCATCCGTTTCAAATATATGTTGCATTCGGTGTTTCATGTTGCAAGTGCAAACCGCTGGCGTTGGTGTCCATGAGGGCGGGCAAGACCAAGCTGTGGTAACCGATGCGTGGAGGAGGCACGGGCCGCGCTGTGCTGTTGTGGAAGAGATGAGGGCGAGTGCTCCGGACAGCTTGGAAGAGACGGGCGCCTCGTCGGTGTGAAAGAGGCGGGGGTGAGTCATTCGAGTATTGTGGGCAGCGGATCTGAAGCGGGCGGTTCGGATGCGAGTACAGCAAACGGAGAGCTGGCACAGGCGACGCACAAATCCGAGCGGATGGGGTGGAGCATCCGCGAACATTTGGATAAACGTGGACGTTCATACGTTCGGGCGCTAGTGTTGCCAAGGTAAATAAGACCTTCTCCAACCGTCGAATTATAGGTGAAGTTTTTGGAACGAGATACTCTGCAATCGGACTCAGCAATGGCTCTCTGCAGCCGCTGCATCTGCGCCCTTCGTGGCAATCGAACGGCGATCCCACGAAACACCACTTGCAGAAAAACATGAGTCTCTTACGGCAGCCACTCGAGTGGCCCATCTAAAAGCCCACGACACTGTGCATATGAACAAGCTCACCGTGGGCGAGTCGGTCCTTGTTCTTCTCCTATCTGGCATCTGCGTATTCTTCGTCCGTTACCTCGCAAACTCGTGTGTCAACTTCCCTGCTGCCTTAGCGGCCAGAACACAATGCAATTTACAAAATATAATACTTCCAATCCAAATAAAGCAGCTTGGATATGCTCCACAGTCTCATAGAACTTTTCGCGTGTCAGGAGCTCTAGCTCGACCACGATGGACATGCGTATCTCACCAGCCAGCAGGGCCCGAGCACCACTGTAGCTCCTAGCAATGGGTTGGTAGGTGTCACGTGGATTTGCTCATCAAAATAGAAATTGACAACCCTATTAAAATAAATATATTCTACTTCATACAAGAACTAATTAAAGCATCACCTACTAATTTGCTAGCAATTAAAGCCACCATGTATTTGCTAGGACCTAAAACATCATATACTAACGATCATCAAAACCGTCATGTAATTTGCTAGGGATTAAAATGGGTTTATAGACACCAACCTTTTGGAAGATGGATTCACCACGATTTGAATGCCTTTCTCAAAATCCAATTGAAAAGTTCTCTCTAAAATGGAGAAACAACTAGAATAAAAATCATGCAGTCTAGCCATCAAAACAATTATAAAGCTACAAATCTAAAGGAGTGGATGCTTGTTACTAACCTTAAAGCAAGAAGATCGTGCCCACATTGAAAATCCAAGAGCTTCATTGAGTATTTTGGTGAAGAACAACCGCAACAATGGAGGGAGTGGGGAAAACGGCGCCTCCTGGATGAGTGTGCTCGGGATGGGAGAGAGGAGAGGATGACAACTTTTGTACTGTGGTTTATCACTGCCAGCTTAAGCCAAAAACCGTCAGTGATAGTACCATATTTATTATTGCCGGTTCTAGCCACAAACCAATAATGATGTGTACTTTCACGGCTAGTTTCTGCGAACCACCAGTCATTTTCTGACTTTGAAGCTAAAAACCGGTAGTGAAGAGTTATCATTGCCGGTTCAATAGCAACCGGCACTGAAAGTCAGATCTGTAGCAGTGCAATTCAATTTGTCATGACGACTTGTATCATTATGCACAATATGATTGTTGAAGACGAGGGAATTACGAAAAAGATTTCAGATATGATGATGTGGGAGAAAAGGTGACTGTATCACACAATGATACACCCGAGTTCGATGCATTTATTTAGAATTACAAGAAGATCAAGGACAAGGAGACACACGGCTTCAAGCCAACCTTTATCGAGCCCTTGTGGCATATATAATTTTCCTGATTTATATACAAAAAAATATTGTTGAATGATTTCATTTACTGTGCTTCGCTGAGAAGCCATAGCTGAAAGTACTGTTCGCTGATTTGTTGTAAGAGAAAAACACTATTCCTTTGCTGAAACAGTACTGCTCATAAGACAAGCGAACAGGGCCATCAAGACATTCTGTATTAGTTTGAGGACCTATCTTTTTTGTATGATGTAATAGATACAATGGATGGCATTTATAGTACCCCTATCAGTATCTACAGATACATTGTTCATGGTATCAACATATAAATGTGATGGTGCAAACGTTAGAAGCAACTCTATATATTCCAGCATAGAACTGTTGTTGTTTGGTTGACATGGTGCTCATATCAACATTCATAATTCTTTCTTCTTCTAGATTTTGCTCGAAATCAAATTTATCTTTGTCAAGTTTTATCCTTTCTTCCTGCAAAGCAAGGGCTTTTTGGCACATGTCATGTTTCTTCAACTCCCTCTCCTCTTTCTTCAACTCCTTCTCAGCATCCACCTCTTTCTTCTTTGCCAATAAATAATCCAAAGCTTGAATGCTGGAACGCTGCTTTAATTTCTCTTTTTCCTTCTTAGTCCCTGTAGACCTGTCCACTTTAGTTATTGTAGTACGTGTCTCATCTACATTACCAGTGACAGGTTTTGGTGCATAAGTAGCAGGAGTTGAACTGGCAGTGGTCATTTGCTTTTTGTTGAATGTTACTGAGGTCCAGTATGCTGGCGCCCATGCATCCACTTGGAATGGTCTTTGAGAATTTTCCAGCAATGTATGTACCGGAAAGTCTGTGAAATTGGTTGTCATTCTTATAGATAGTTAATGTGTTTGCTTGCTGCAATGGGAACACATGAGATTCAGCAAAAACATAGGAAATTGCCATGTCAAGGTAGGTCATCTAACCTTGTCATCGACAGATGCACCACTATGATTTCTGACCTTTGAAACACAACTAGCAAATATGTTGCAATCACGTTGTATACCTGACCACCGACTCATTAGAGAGCTTTGTGTCCGATTGGAATCAAAATCCTTCTTTGAATGAAAGTAATCATGTGTTCTTTTCCAATAGGTATTTTTTTGATTGATTGACTCCTCGCACAGGATCCAAACTCACATTTAGCCAAGCTGACACCAACATTTCGTCCTCCTTAACAGTGAAAGTTTTGGACCTTTCCTGATTTCCTTTCACCACAGCAGGGACCTCATCGCATGCTTGTAATTCATTATGACGTGGGATATTGTTAGACACTGCACCTAGAGTGAAACCCTACATAATCATGTCGGTCAAAGGTCTCCCTGAATCCATTTCTGCTGTAAAAACAAAAACACAAGGAACATATCAGATGATGAACTGAACATGTCATCAAAGAGTAAAATAGAAGGAAAGTGCATTGTCGAGATTGATGTACTACAAATTATAGCCTAATAATTTTCTGCAGACTGAGAAAGAATTCACCAAAGGTCTTATGGGACTGAACACATTGTTTTTGCAGACACATTTGATATTGTAAATGTGCTTTCTCCAAGTACTATCTGCTACTTTCAGGAAAGGCACCAATGTTCTTGCGCTATTAAACAAGGTGGCACGATGTGCTGAATAAGTACGCTCTAAAGTTTATTTAGATAAATATTTGTAAGTGCTCGTTTTTGCAGTCCTAAATACCCTTTATCTATCTATTCTATACTATAAAGGAGCGAAGGAATTAGAAAATACTTGTTACCTGAAAACTTCCTACCCACCTTGGATCTCCTCCGTCGGATGTGTTTTAGTTTTGCATTCAACGCTTGATATAGATCTTACAGGCGGACCCAAGATGAAGAGGACAATACTTATGTGACAAAACACGCTTCCTTGTGCCGATGTCCTCCTCCGATCGTTTTTTTCTTACGCGCGGCAAAGCCTACCCGCCGCTGTACCCGCTCGTTATCGCTACTTGGCGCTTCCTCGCGCAACGCCGTGTACCCGCCCGTCCTCATCGCGCACGCTTCCTCGCGCACAGGAAACCGCTGCATACCCGCTCGTCCTCACATCGTGATTCCTCGTGCATAGGGGAAACCCGACGGGCAGACGTGACACCGCGTCGTGGTTCCCGCGGCCGCTGGCGCTTCACGCTGCCGATCTTGGCGCGGTCCCTGGCCGGCGAGCCGGTCGGAGTGCTCTCGAAGAGGCACATGAAGCAGAAGAGCAGGATGAGGCTGGTGTACGACGCGATGATGAAGATCAACGCCGCAGCGTCTCCCTATGAGTTGCAGATCACGATTATCGAGTTTGCTATGAGAAGATCGAAACCCTAGAACTGTGGCCAGTGGCGCCATGTCGACGCTACTCTGCTAGAAGCAAGCACCACCGTACGTCCATACCCTCATCTGCAGCCCGGATTGCCATAGGCTCTAGTCCACTGCATCCACATCAACGAGTTCCACAGATGTCGACGCTACTCTGCTAGAAGCAGGCACCACCGTACGTACGTCCATACCCTCATCTGCAGCCCGAATTGCCGTAGGCTCTAGTCCACTGCATCCACATCAACGAGTTCCACAGCATCCGCATCATCGCCGGCGCTACACTACTACAGATTCAGTCATCAGTGTCGGCCACATCACTGCCGAAATTAGGACAACCGGCAGTGATGACCCTTCACTGCCGGTTCTAGGCTCTGACAACCAGAAAATAATTGGGGGGTGCGAGAACCGGCAGTGATGACAACTATCACTGTCGGTTTGTGCCTCCCGCCGGCAGTGATGACAACTCCACTTATCACTGCCGGTTCAAGCCAAGAACCGACAGTGATTTGATTCTATCACTGTCGGTTCTAGGATAGAACCGACAGTGATGAGCCTGACAGCACAAAAAGGTTGTAGCCGTCATCTTCTTCCTCCACTCTTTTATCCCGAGAACAGAGGCGCGCGTTTGGGCCACTCCCTCCAATGTTGCGGTCGCCCAAATCCGTGAAGCTACCACTTGGATTTGGAAGAATGGCTTGATCTTTTTGCTTTAAGGTTAGTAACCAGCCTCCATTCCTTCGATTTTGTTGCTTAATTAGCTTTGTTTTGATGGCTATAATGCTTGATTCTCATTCTTATTTCTCCATTCTTCTACAGAGCACTTTTCTAATTCATGGCTATAATGCATTGTTAGTATGTGATGTTATAATTGGTTCTTAGGAGTAGAGTAGATTCTTTTACAATGTTGATGAGCAAATTAATCCATGTGTCACCAAACAATGCATTGTTTGGAGCAGTAGTGGCGGATCTACAGGGGGCTGGGTGGGCTCCAGCCCCCCTAATGACTTGATTTACTACTAGAAACACTGTAGCAAAAATCTCAAATCACCATTAGATCTTCATGCAAATCAACATCTCCATTGTTTTTAGCCCCCCCTTGATTATCATCCTGCATCCGCCACTGGTTTGGAGCTACATTGTTGTTCATGATCATGTCTCCAATTTTAGTATTTTTTTTAAATTAATGTCTCTATTTTTATGTGGCATGGAGTAGAATAATTGTTCTACAATATTGTGCAATAATTATTTTTTATGGGGCTGCGATTTTTCATTTATATGGGCATTGTTTGGAGCTACATTGTTATTCATGATCATGTCTCCAAATTTAGTCTTTTTTTAAATTAGTGTCTCCATTTTTATGTTGCATGGAGTAGAATAATTGTTCTTCAATATTGTGCAATAATTGTTTCTTATTAAAACTTTCCTATGTTTCCTCTGCCCGGCCCATTTTACCTGTGCAGACATGGATCGAGGGTGGATGTACGATCTGTCATGTACAGACCAACGGTACTTGACGGGCATCGATGATTTCATCAAGCTCGCTAGAGCCAATGCTGGGGACTCACAGCCTGTATTCTGTCCATGCAAAGATTGCAAGAATACGAGAAAATGAGGCGACGTGGAGCATATACGATTGCACTTGATTACCAGGGGGTTCATGAGAGACTACACGATTTGGACTTTGCATGGGGAGGTTGGTCAAAATGTTGCACAAGAAAACAATGATGATGTGCCCATGCCTAGCGTATCCCTAAACGTATTTCTGCCTATTGATGATTACCAATGCTACACAGTACATGTGCCTACCAACGATAATGTGTTTAGGAATACATTAGTTGACGACACAGAGGAAAATGATGGCATTTCACAGTTTCTACATGATGTGCATGGCGGATTCCTTAGTGCTACACAGTTGAAAAAACTGGAGATCATGAGAAAGGATGCAAAAACACCATTGTATCCGACCTGCCCACTAAGCAAACTGAAAGCCAACATCATGCTATTAGAGTTCAAATCAACGAATGGATTGAGTGATAAAGGCTTCGATAGCTTGTTAGGTATACTACATAAACTGCTCCCGAAGGGTAGCGAGTTACCAGAAAAGACTTACCTGGCCAAACAAATGATTTGCCCAATCGGCCTCGAGGTTGAGAAAATACACGCGTGTTCCAACGATTGCATATTGTACCGTGGAGAAAAATACAAAGACTTGGATGCGTGTCCCAAGTGTAAAGCTCCCCGATACAAGCAAGGGCCATCAAATCAGGGAAGCAAGACCAGAGGAGGGCCCATAAAGGTCGTATGGTATTTTCCTATAGCTCCACGAGTGCATAGGTTGTTTGTAAATGCAAAGTCAGCCAAACTGTTGCGTTGGCACGGCGAAGAGCGTAAGAAAGATACAATGTTGAGGCACCCCGCCGACGGGTCAGACTGGAGGACTATCAACACTATGTTCTATAAGAACATCGGTGGAGAGGTAAGGCATCTTTGGATAGGTTTGAGCACAGATGGGATGAATCCGTTTGACCAGGTTAGAAGCAATCATAGCACTTGGCCAGTGACGCTATGTATATACAACCTTCCACCCTGGCTTTGTATGAAACGGTCATACATCCAGATGCCACTACTAATCCAAGGGCCAAAACAACCTGGTAATGATATCGATGTGCTTCTACAACCAGTGATCGATGAACTACTACAGATGTGGGAGACGGGTGTGAAGGATGTTTGGGATGAGTACAAAAAAGAACATGTCACGATAAAGGCTATACTTATCGCTATAATCACTGACCTGCCAGGGCGAGGTTGCTTGTCTGGAGAGAAGACAAAAGGATACACTGGGTGTGTCGAGTGCTTGGACGAGACTGATGCTATACATCTACCAGAAAACAAGAAGATGGTCTATATGGGACACCGTAGGTTCCTACGAAGGGATCACCCTTACCGCAGGAATAGAAAAGATTTTAATGGGACTACTGAGAAACGTGGACCTCCAAAGTATCGAGACGGGAAACAGATACTTAAACAAGTAAGCAAATTCACAGATGTTGTCCTTGGGAAGGGGGAAGGTACAGTACCAGCGCTAGCCGGTAGTATCTAGAAGAAAAAATTAATCTTTTGGGAACTACCTTATTGTCCACTTTTGAGTGTACGTCACTGTCTTGATCCAATGCACATAACTAAAAACGTGCGCGGTAACACACTTAACATGTTGATGAACACCGGGGGAACAACAAAGGATTCTCTCGCGACACGCTTGGACATGCAACACCTGGGCCTCAGGAAGGAGTTGCACCCAATAACTCTTGAGGATGGCCACTTGAAACTTCCGGTGGCATCATGGACACTGAAAAAGGAAGAAAAGGCCATGCTTATTTCTTTCTTCAATGATCTCAAAGTGCCAACTGGCTACTGTGCGAACCCGAAGAGGCTAGTTAACATGAGAGAACTTAAGTTTAACTATGGTTGTATGAAGGCCCATGACTGTCATGTCATTATGACTCAGCTGCTCCCAGTTGCCCTACGAGGTATCCTCCCTGACAAGGTCCGTGCCCCAATCATAAAGTTGTGTTCGTTCTTCAACGCGATCTCTGAAAAGGTCATTGAAGGGGCCAAGCTAGACCAGCTGAAGCAGGAGATAACCGAGATTCTATGCAGGCTTGAGATGCATTTCCCACCGACTTACTTTGACATATTAGTGCATCTACTTGTTCATCTTGTGGACCAAATTAAAGCCCTTGGCCCAATGTACCTACACCAGATGTTTCCTTTCGAGAGGTTGATGAAAGTTTTTAGGCGGTATGTTAGGAATAGATTCAGACCAGAAGGAAGCATGGTAGAAGGATGGACAACGGAGGAGGCCATTGAGTTCTGCACATATTATATGGACATCAATCGGGTCGGAGTTCCAGTATCTCGTCACGATGGAAGACTAGGGGGCAAAGGAACGATAGGTGAGAAAGCTGTCAAAATAGTCGAAGTGGTTTCCTTCAGACAGGCACACTTCGCTGTTCTCCAGCAGGCCGACGGTGTGATGGCATACATTAATGAGCACAAGCAGTTACTGCAAAGTAAGCACATTGGTAGGTCACAGGCTTGGCTTGAGAAAAAACATAAGGAGGAATTCGGTGACTGGTTTCGACGCCGCAGGCTAGGAATGGTGACGGGATGTCAGCTAGATCTCTTAGCTCCCAGACCTTCGACTACGGTGATGATGTACCAAGGTTATGATATAAATGGTTTTACATTTTACACAAAAAAACAGGATGGAAAGAGCACCAACCAAAATAGTGTTGTTCGTTTCGACACCCACGATGAATACAGCACGGTGGAGGCAACATACTATGGTTTCATAGATGAGATATGGGAGCTAGACTATGGACGACAGTTGAAGGTCGCTCTTTTCCGTTGCTAGTGGGTCCGGCTAGATGAAATCAACACCAACAATATATGATGGGTTCACTACCGTTGATCTATCCAAGACTGCATACAGAGATGACCCCTTCGTCCTTGCAAAGGATGTTTTGCAAATCTTCTATGCAAGGGATAACAATACAAAGGGAAGACTACAAGTAGTCATGCAAGGCAAAAGAAAGATTGTCGGTGTTGAAGGAGTGACGGACGAAGAAGAGTACAAAGGTTATCAAGAAATGGCTCCTTTTGGGGCAGACATTACCCTACCTATCCTTGAAGAGGGGAGGGTGACGAACCTGCTTACCTCCGGAGTGATCACGATGAGGCCATCATAGTTAGAATATCATAAACTATGTAATCCTTAATGAAATGTTGTTTTAGTAATTTGCATCGAATTTGAGATCATATGGAGTTGTAGAGATTGATGAGTTCTACCACTATTATTTTGGAACTTTGTTGATATAATGGATGCCATGTTTCCAACAAAGTGACATAACTTTGTGTGAGACAGAGCACTTTATGAGCCATGCCTAATAAAACTTTCTCAAATTGAGAAATGACTAAAATAAAAGTTGTAGACATTCATGAGTTCCACAACTTTGTTGTTTACAACTTTTCCATTTGAGATCAATTAGGGACCCAAAATGTTTAAAAATAATCAATATCACTGCCGGTTCTAATAACCACCCGGCAGTGATGTCCCATATCACTGCCGGGTGGTTATTAGAACCGGCAGTGGTGTCTCATATCACTGCCGGTTCTAATAACCACCCGGCAGTGATATGGGACATCACTGCCGGGTGGTTATTAGAACTGGTAGTGATATGGGACATCACTGCCGGGTGGTTATTAGAACCGGCAGTGATATGGGACATCACTGTCGGTTCTAATAACCACCTGGCAGTGATGCGTGGGTTATATAAGGCGCTGGCGCGCTCCAAGGCCAGTGCACGACACTTTACGCGCTCGACGCTGTTCGCCAGTGCACGCCGCCGCCGCCCGACGCGCACTGCACGACGCCGCAGCCCGACGCCGCCCTTCACGACGCCGTCCCCTACCGCTTCCTCAACGCCGCCGTCCCCTACAGCTACGCCGACGCCGCCAGGAGCTCCTCCACGTCGCTGTTGAGCGCGCCACCCCTGCTTACTCGGTGAGTGCCCATAAGGTGTTCGATAGAATGCCTCAGTCTTGATATTCTGGTGTCCATCAATTTTAGGTATCACAGTTACTACGCTAGTGACTAGTGAGTAGTGAGTAGTGACTTGCTTTGAGTGGATGCAATATATAGAGTGCCCTGCGTATATTGGGATAAATTATGGAGTGAAAAGTTGGCAAGCGTCAGAAATCAGATATACATTGTTAGCAAGTACTGGTTGGCACTCGGGGCAGCAATACATAGCACGAGGCCACCAGCACATGGAGCCCTGTTTTCTCTGCCCTGCAGTTGTGAAGCATATGCATTGCATTAAGAATATGTACTTTTAGCCAAAAGAACAAACATATTAAACAGAGTTGATGGCAAAAATATCTTGGTCACTCGCAGAGTAGCTCATGCATCCATGTTGCTAGGCAAAATACAGTGAAGGTATTGGGGTCACCAGTTGCTAGGCAACATAGCTTATGGGTAATTCAGCCACCCTCAAGCAAGCTTGTTAGGTTCGTGATGCCTTTGAATGCCCACCTCAATGTTCGTGATGCCTTTGATTGCATGTCCAGAAACATGACTCGTCATCGCCAATTCACCACCCGTCGCCGAACTACTGATACCCCATAAGTAGAGAGCACTGCGACAGGAGCGCCGCAGGATCCAACTAATGGTGGTGGTAACAATCAGGACGATTGGAGCCCTAGCCATTATCTGCAGCTAGACCAAGGAGACGAGGTAATAACTTAGGTCATACCTAATAACGCGATAGTAAGAAATCACGCTAGATAAGTTTGATGGGGACTTATTTATGAATTTTGAAGCAGGTTCCGCCGCAAGAGCCAAGTGGTGAGGGTACCAGCAGGACTAAGCGTGGTGCAACAAAGCTTACTCAAACAAGTAAATATTGGCACATCTCTGAGTTCGACCAAGTAGGGGAGCCGGTGGAGCCTCTTACAGCATTAGGCCCATACAAGAGTGTCATCGGGGCACTTGTAAGAGACTTTATCCTGATCAAATATAGGAAATGGACTGGTCGTGAGGATGACCCATGGAGGGTTCCAGAAAGTGAGAAGAAGCTAGTTTGGAACAAGTTGAAAGGGTATTTCACTTTTCCTAATGACTATGACGAGGCGACAGTCAAGAAGAAGGCCAAGGAAATCATGGGTCGCTCGTTCAAGACTTTTAAGGGAACCTTGTACAAGTTAATCAAGGAGGACAGAGAACCGAATTTTGAGGGAGGTCAATACAACAAGCAGAGAGACTTCTGGGAGGAGTTCAAGGCTTACAAGCTATCCGAAGAGGCCAAGGCATCAAGTGAAAGAAATAGAGCAAACTCGCTTAAGGCAAAGGATCCTCATCGCCTAGGATCGCGTGGCTATGTAAGGAAGATTCCGGAATGGGAAATGGAAGTCTAGAAACTAGAGCAGCGCGGCGTTAGGCCTCAGACAAGCGATTGGCAGCCCAGATCAGTAAACTACCTACTCGCAAGGGGGGCACAATACAATAGTGATGGGAGTCTTAATGCCAGTAGTGAACCCGTCAGCAATCTCCCCCAGAGGATTTCAACCTTAACTGAGGAAGTGAATAGAGGAAACCGCAAGTCCGATAGAGAAAATGACATGCTCACACAAGCACTTGGAAACAAGGAGCACCCCGGTCGCACTAGAGGAGCCGGGAATGTTCCTTGGGTGAAAGCATTCGAAGGTAAATCTTCATCCTATAGGAGCCGGGCGAGGGCTAGAACGCAAAGAGAAGAAGAGCTCCAAAGGTTTCGAAAGGAAATCGAAGATAGCATGGAAGCACGCATAGCTGCTCAAGTTGATTCACGAGTTATGTCAGCTATGCAATCCATGTGTTCGACACAACCGCAGCCTATCCTGACTTTGAATAGCCCAGTGCCCAAGGGTCGCAGTAGCTGCGGCTCAACCCCTATGCTTGACGAAGAAGAGGTCAATGCTCCTCATCCGGTGGACAACATCACTGGACCTATTAATGTCAGGTTGTACATCCGTCAGCAGTGGACAAAAGACAAGGTGGCGGTCGGACAAGCATTTCCAAGAGGAGACGACATCATTCATGGCAAGCCAATGCCACCCGGGTATGCCAGGGTCAGCATTGATAAGATCTTGGATAAGAAGTACAATAAGATACACATTGATTTCCCAGTGGAGGAAGATAGGCCGCGTCTTGTTCACAACTTGGGCACTCATGTGGCTTGGCGCAAACGCTTCATCAAGCTGGATGAGTAGCCATCTTCGGATGATGAGGATGACAGTGAATCATCGGCATCGCCGCCGCCAAGAGGTTTCTCTCCTCTGCAAGATCCTCATTCTCCCTCTCCTGCCTCGAAAGAGAAGACACCTCCTCCACCGCCAAAGGAGAAAACACCTCCTCTACCTCCTCCACCGCCAAAGGAGAAAACACCTCCTCTACCTCCTCCACCTCCTCCACAGCCAAAGGAGAAGACACCTCCTCCTCCTCCGCGAAAATCCAAAGTGCGATCAGGTTCGACCTCGCAACACAAGAGGTCATCAGTTTCGGTTGGTAATGCTCCCCAGACAAGTAAAAAGAAGGTGGATGCTAGCATTACGAGTAAGATGAAGGACCCGACTGTGGAGCCTCTAAGCAAGAAAGCCGCCGTTGCCTTCTTTAATCGAATAGCCAGTCTACCTAAGTGGAGACAACAGACCAAATTTGAAAGGCAACACAACAAAGAGAGTAATCAAATCAGAGCTAGAGAAATACATACCAAAGAATTGCTAGAGATACAGAACTTGGCCAACAACATGGGCATATCCATGGAGAGGGCCATAGAGTTGTATTACGGAACGAGAGATTTTGAAAAAGTCACGGTCGCATACAAGTATTCAAGAGGCAATCCTTTGGTCGCCACCGAACAAGAGTATAGAGATTTGCCAACATACATGCGACAGTTGCATGATTATTACTCCCTGGATACTGCCAACGGAGACTGTGTCGGTTTTGAAGTTTGCATCCCTCCCGGAATGGTTTTTAATCATCCTGAAGAAACGGTGCATATTATTTATTATGAACACCTCTTTCAGCTCTTCCAACGGCGCTCGCTCGATACGCAGATTTTGATGATATGGTCTATGTAAGTACCCTACCCTCACAACGTTATAATAAACTACGTGATTTGCATTTGAATATATCATATGTTTATTATGCAGGTGTATGGCAAAATGGTGCCTAAAGAAGCAATTGAGCAATATAGACTTCTTGGATCCCATATTTGTAAATGAGACAACATGCACCGTCCCTGGTGAAGATGACTATGTACCAACAAGTTTGAAGATTGAGTTTGAAAGGATGTTCAGAAACAACAAAACAAACGTACTCCTACCCTACAACTGCGAGTATGTGTTCTCGACCCTTATTTTAGTGTTTCTTTTCTTGATATGTCATTCAATAACATGGACTTTGTGATTGCAGCAACCATTTCATCCTCGTAGATATCTATCTTCAAGATTCACATATCGAGGTGTGGGACTCAAAGAAAAGGCCACTTTCTGTTATCGACCCCCTAGTCAAAGTGCTGAATAAGTAAGTGAACCCAATATCACAACACTTTCTAATCACATAGGATATTGTAATGTCCTCGGTCTTCACACTTCATTTACAATGTAACATAGAATGAAGGCATTACCGAATTGGAAAAATCTCGATAGCAAGATGCAAAAGCAATGGAGTGCCCCATTCAGTGTAAAGTATATGGAGGATCTCAAGACCCTAGATCAACCAATGGGGAACAACGAATGCGGGTTCTATGTGATGTGGGCAATGCTAAAATACTTTGGCGCAAAAACAAATAAGGGAGATGACATGGTACGTAGGCATCCCATTTCTATTGTTTTGTCTTACATTTGTGCATCTCAATATCATCTTGCTTCAATTACAGCGCAAAGCAAACAATCACAACTAGTTGCTAGATTTTAAGATGAGAGGAATTCAAGAGGAGATAGCAAGGTTTGTGATGGACGAGATATTGACCAAGACAGAATCATTCTCCATTGCGAGGACTAAGAAGTACAAGGCGCGGTACGGAAGAGACCACATTGATAGGCTATTGTAATGCGACTCTTAATTCGATACTTAAAGTTTTTTTTGAAACTTTTGTAATATAAATGTTGATGGGTTTGTATTGTCGCTGATCAACAACCACCTTCACATCGATATCAAATTGATCGATAGCAACCACCTCCACCTCCCGACCTCCCACCCCACCACCTCCCCTCGAAATGAAAATAAAACAATTATTAAAATGCAAATTGTGAAAAGTATATCACTACCGGTTCAAAGAAAACCGGCAGTGATAATATAATCTACACAACCGGTTGGTTAAAACAACCGGCAGTGATGGCTCAAGTATCACTGCCGGTTTATCACTGCCGGTTTGGCATAACCGGTAGTGATGTGATCAGCTCATCACTGCCGAGTTAGATATGGCGGTTCAAAATCCGCCAGTGAAGAGGGGTTTTGAACCGCCAGTGATATCCTTCTCTGCTGTAGTGCTAGGAACAGCAACAACGCTCCCATGCACGTGGTCTTCGGAGGTAGCTACTTTGGCTACAGGCACATTAACACATGTCGCTTGTGTCAGAGAGTTGTTTTCAGATTAGATTGCGTGCATGAATCATGATTACCTATTATTTAATTAATTCGTTCTCAAATTAGTGGTAGACTCTTATAGTATAGATTTGATGTATATATATACTGAATCTAGAATGCTAGATCGAAAGCTTGTGGAGGGACTCACGTAGTCACGTGTAGATTTTTTTTCCTGTGCTATACAAATCTAATATCCAAAGTAATCTTTATTATTTTTCTCATCTTAGATACAAAGCTTGTGAAGGTACACATATAGATTTTTTTGTTCTTTTTCTTGTGGCATACAAAGATCTGATATATTCAAAGTCTTCTTTATTATTTTTCTTAGATGGAAAGCTGGCGAAGGGACGTTCATAAATATTTTGGTTCTAATTTTCTTGTGGCATACAATAATATAATATTTAAAGTCTTCTTTATTATTTTTCTTGATGTGCTAGATATGTAGCACCACAAGAAAGGTGATCCCAGTCCCAGACAGCTATACAATTTGCGAAGGTAGAGGACGGCTGGAGCGGCAATATGGTTGCACTATTGCATGTCTCGCAGGAGAGCTGATCGATGTAGGTATTTTTCTTGATTCTTGGTGCAGGTATGCAGCTAACCCTGTGCTTGTTACCTACATCTTTGAATTCTTGGTGCAGGTATGCAGCTAACCCCGTTCGGCTGGAATTATAAGCCGACTGAAAAACACTGTTGGCTGATTTTTTGTGAGAGAAAAATACTGTTCCGGCTGAAAAAACAAGCCAAATAAGATGGATTATAAGCCAGATGAACAGGGCCTAAGGGCTGAAAAAACTGTTCTTAATTCTTTTGATAATATGAGATCTATTCATCGGTTTGATGAAGCAAACATAACACTTAGTTGTTCCAAAGAAAATGTTGTTAGCCTCATGGAGAGCTTCGTTTAGTATATAGCCTTCCCAACATCTTGTCCATTCCACTTATTACTAGAAAAATATTATAGTTGCAATACACATTCATCCTTTAGAACTTTATTGATGTCTCTTTCAGAGAAGAAGTAGTTATGGCTTTAAGTGGTTGTAATTTTAGTCTTGTATTTGAAACGAAACATTTGTTAAGAGGAATTTTATAAATGTCTTCAATGAGAAAATCAAAGTGTATTTGGCCCCGCTGCAACCGTTTTCATCCAGTGAGGTGGACAGTACACAAGGCGGAAAGTAATTTATTAATTTACATTATAATAGGATGTTTTTGTGCCACGTAAATAATATATCAATCTTTAATTATTGAAATCAATATATATTTTTATTAATATAATATAATTTGTAGTGGGGAGCAACTTTAACACTGAAAATTTGGAACAGCATGAACATCAACAACAATGTGCTAAGGAGAAATATGCTACATTGCCTGATGATAAGGAGACAACTCGCGCTAGAAGTCATGAATATCAACCTAATTGTTGTCATTGTTTAATTATTAATTATTAATATAATTTGAATAGGAGAGCAACTTTAACGCTGAAAATTTGGCACATAGCGTGAACATCGACAACAATGTGCTAAGGAGATATGTGACGTTTCCTAATGATAAGGAGACAACTCAATATTGAAGTCGTGAAAATCAACGTAATTGTACGTTGGACTTCGTATGAAGGCTGAGACATTTTTATTAATATAATTTGTAGAGGAGAGCAACTTTAACACTGAAAATTTGGAATAGCATGAACATCGACAACAATGTGCTAAGGAGAAATATGCTACCTTGCCTGATGATAAGGAGACAACTGGCGCCAGAAGTCATGAATATCAATGTAATTGTTGTCAATGTTTAATTATTAATATAATTTGAATAGGAGAGCAACTTCAACACTGAAAATTTGGAACACAGCGTGAACATCGACAACAATGTGCTAAGGAGATATGCGACGTTTCCTAATGATAAGGAGACAACTCGATGTAGAAGTAGTGAATATCAACGTAATTGTTGGGCTTCGTATGAAGGCTAAGACTTGTTTTAGGTGCAATCAAATTCGTCTATATTTTTCCTCGTTTTGTGTTGGACTCATTGGTCATTATGTGCTTCAGTTACTAACAACCTAGATAGACTCTTTGATCTCAATGTTGCGTTGTTATTTTAAGGTAGTATGCTCACCATGGAAAATCCAATCTCCAAGTTTTTTGGGAAAATGTTTGCCCTTTTTTATAAACTCCATAGCTTGTTTTTGTGTTACCTACTATACCTATGGAATTTTGCCTCCTCATTAACAATATTTTATTAGTTTTAAAAAATGAAATCCAGACATAATGGTTTGGTATTTGTTAGTGTTGTAGCCTTTGCAAGTTCAGCCATGGACATAAATGATCAATTAGTTATGCTCATGTTCATGCTCGCACCTCATTGTTTTGATTGTTGGGAGATAATGTAGTTGTCATTAAACTGCATAATACTTGTAGACTGGTCATCGTTAAATTAAAGATTCATCTCACCTAACATTATTAACCACCATTTAGAAGTATAATATGTAAAAATTTGAGTGATGCAACCAGCTATACATCATACTACTACCTTTCCTTTTTAGCAAATATATTGTTTTAGCTTTTTGCTCTAGTACCCTTAATTTCTTTCAGCATGGATTTCAAATAGATAGGAAAGAAAATAGCAAGGAGAGTAAGAGATCCCAGTAACCAATAATCACAGGAGGCCGCCATTGATCTCCACACCTTATCGGGGAGAACTCATGGACACAAGGATTTCAATGCTCCATGTGAGTAAGGCCTTGTTTGGATGTTATCGGATTTACTTCACATGTGTTGAGGTGGATTGGGGTGGAATTTATTTCAAGTTTCACTCCAATCCACTTCAACACATGTGGATTGATGCGAATCCGACTACATCCAAACAAGGCCTAAAGCTTAAAATTTTACATTACTTGTGAAGAAAAGTTTTGTATTGATTGAAAATTTTCAGCATTTTAAACCTAGGTATGTTATAATCTTTTATATATAAAGTCAGAGTGGTTGCTCCATAGGTCAAAGTATATTAGAAGATTACATTTATAAGATGTTTAGATAATATCTAACCTCTATTTATGAAGATAATTCTATTTGTCTTAATGATCAATCAAAAATGATTTGAACTAAGAATACATGTTTCTAGAAGGAGAATAAGTTTGATACAATATTTCGTAAAATTAGTTAATTTAAATTGCTTTTTTATTGATTACATTCAAACTCTCTAAAATAATTATGACACCACCTGTCAATAATCATATGCACGTGCGTGCCGCACGTGCATTGCTACTGGTCTGTTAAGTACAGTGGAGAAACAATTGTGGCCAAACCACATATGTTAGGTAGTTCTGTGATATTTCCCATATGCTGCAATCACCTCCCATCGACCACCAAAAAGTTTATAGGTGCATGCTTACGGATGAAGCATCAACATCCACTAACACTGAACCATCAAGAATATGCATGACAAAACGGAAAAACTACAGGGTACCTTGAGAGGACATTGTAAATCATTATCATCAGAACGTTCTGCAGATGAGAATGTTAATAATACTGCTAGTGCCAGGAAAGATGAATTATTTTCCATGAATCAGGAGAAAACTGAACTACAAGAACTGGTAGGTTCTACTTCTGATCTTTCTGTAGCAGATGTAGCAGAGATAACTGATGACCTAGTTAAACAAAGTTTTCGATTTTGAACTCATGATTTCAACACAGACTGCAAATTGGACTCACCAGAGCACACGTCGAGGAATGGATTCGATGCAGCAGCAGCACTGTTGGGTGGAAGGACTCGTCATCGCTGGCCCGCTTGCACCGCATTCTCCAACGAAGGCAGCACCGATGAATCCTGCTCCTCCCATCTGCCTAACGTCAGGACGATGGGGAGTGAATATAGGGCAGCGCAGTTGGGATCTCCCCGGCACACGTACGGCGGAGCATCTCCGTGAGGAAGCTGCGACATCACGACGAAGAGGGAAAGGGAGATTCCAAGAGGCAGCGATTAGCAGCTTCCGCGGTTAATGGGGGCGGCGGCAGCGGTAGGGGAGGGGAGGAGGCGATGGACGAGCTCGGGAATCGAGCGGGTCAGGCCTGGGATCCCCACGATGCGAATGTTCAGTGGGTGCGTCTCTGGTGCACGGCAGCGCGGTAAGGATCTGGCACACGCGGGCGGGCGCTGATGTGGCGAGCGATTTCTGCAGATGGCGAGCGAACCTAGCTTGCTTTCTATGGCCACCGAAATTTTAGGAACAGCCTGTTTGCTATTCTACAAAACCATATACCATATCTATTGGAGCTCAATTTTGCTTTAAAATTCAAAAAATAACCTACACAACAAGGATAGCGCATCTGTTGGATTTGCTCTGAAAACTCTCAAAACCTTCGTAACGAACTTAACCGAGGTGTTTGGATCCACGGGTTAAAATTTAGTCCGGGTCACATTGAATACTTGCATGTCGATTAGGAGGACTAAACATGAGCTAATTATAAAACTAATTACATAAGCTGTGACCAATTCGTGTGACAAATTTATTAAGCCTAATTAATCCATGATTAGCATATGTGTACTTAGCATCACATTCGCTAATCATGGATTAATTAGATTAATAGATTTGTCACAAATTAGCCTTCATTTAGTTTTATAATTAATCTATATTAATACTTCTAATATTTATTAATAATTATTATTAAAAGACAGGGATGGAGGAGTACCTGACTACCTGAGCCCGTGTCCAATGATGATCTGTGGAACCTGGAGCGGCAACTCAGACAAAAAGCCATTCGCAGTAGAATCCAGTCAGTCGCAAGCACAAGGCCAGCCAGCCAGCCAGCAGCCTTCCCCGCGGCCAACTCCTCGTGACGCCGCCTCGGACGGCCCCGATCCACCAGGTCCCGTGTTGGACGGCGGATCTCGCCCCCCTGCGCTCTCCGCACACCCACCGTTTTCCTTTTCAGCTCCCACCCCGCACGATCGCGCCTCGCCTTCCATTTCCTTCGCAGCTCTCGTCGGAACAGCGGCCGCCCCCTGCCCTTCCCAAGAAAAACCCCAGCCCCCGCGGTGCAAAACCCTAGAGGCGGCGCGGGACGCTGCTTGGGTTCCGGTGATGGAGGAAGAAGGCGGCGGCGCCAGTGGCAGCGAGGAGGTGGTGCAGCTGGAGGACGCGGTGGAGCAGCTGGTGGAGCACCTCGTGGTGCCGGTGCTGCCGCGCGGCCAGGTCGACCCGGAGGAGGCCCTGTCGCCTGAGACTCAGGAGGCCGTGGCGCGTCAGGTGAGGAAGCTTGTCCTTGACCCATTGCTCCTTCTCGCGGGTTGTGGCGCGGTTGCGGTGGGGTTTCCTGGAGGGTCGATCGGGGTTGAGGAACGAGCATGGCGCTTGCCCCTCCTCCCCGTGCGATTCGTTCCGGGGGTGGATTTGGGTCGCGCGGCGTGCTACGTGCTTGGGGCATTCGGAATTCGCGGCTTCTACAGGCTGATCCGTTACTTTGTTCCGCTTAGTGTTGTGTTGATCACACATTCTTTTTTTTTAATTGCCGAGCTGCGGCTTTCCTTGCGGCGCCATCATGGAGCTTATTTGTTTCGTGCTTGGGGCTTTCGGAATTCGCTTTTGTTTTTCCAGTAACTCGTCTGCGATTACCTCACTACGCCGCCATGGATGTGGTTTTGTGGTTGCGCAGGTCCACGCGACGGTTCTCCTGTACAACTACTACCACCGGAAGCAGTTCCCGCAGCTCGAATTCGCCAGCCCCGATCGGTTCTGCATGTCCGCCTCCCTCACCGTCAGCAACAAAAATCTGCTCATGTACCTGAACCAGGCCCAGAACCTTGGCAACGGAGTAGGGGCAGGGCTCTCGGTTACTGACAAGGCAATCATCGACGCCTGTGACATTGCCGAGGCGCTCGACCCCACTAAGGACTCCCCCGAGATGATCATGTGGCCGATCTCCAAGGTCGCTGTTCTGCTTCTCAATCGGACAAAGAAAGTGTGCTTACTCGAGCATGGATCTGAAACCAAGGGCGTCTGGTCGATTTTTGAGAAAGATATCAAGACGGCGTTAGGTGGTTCGCTCAGCAGCGACATGTCAGTGCAGGGGTCGAGTAATAAATCCATAGCACTTCCTTCTGAACCGTACGTGCTTCAGCAGATTGCATATTCAGAGGTGGAGCTCAAAACAGGTTGGTGCTATACACTTCTACAGTTTTCTTCTTGAACTTAGACTGCATTGTATGTATGCACCCTTATTCCTTTTTTTTCTTACTAGAGCAATTAGATGCAGCCTTGTGGCTAGTGGCTACCGGTCCATGCCTTTATCTGTAGTAGAATTGTAGTTCACCCACAAGCACAGGGGCACAAATATGGTCACTTTGTGGAGTTAGGCTAGCTGGTGTGGTTTGGCTTCTCTCATTTAATCTGGTTCTACTAGCAGATGCCCGTGCGTTGCTATGAGAACCGTAAAGTTTTTAATGCAAATTCAACACAACAAGAGTAAGAAAAAAATAGTAATAATAGCCAAAAGACATTATTTGCCAAAAAACATCATAATATTTGAAATAATACAAAGGTTCAGATATCCATACAGTTGACTTTGCACTCCTAATTGCGTATTTCAGCCACTATATAAGTCCATTTTATACCATTTTATCAAACATCTCGAGGGCACTAAAGGCTGAGTACCAAGGCATGCAGGTGTGATCACTAAGAGCACAAACATTGAATAGCCATTGTGAGTTTGTGACCACCAGAGAACCTGGCCTGGGCATAGAGATGGCTTGCCATGTTCCTACCTTAACGTAACTGTATGATAGTGGTCAACTGCCGCCATGGTGCCACTTCGATAGCACTAAAGACATCACATGAACACCACATGCTGAATCTTAACAGAATTTTAGTAATTGCAGTTTTTTTTTCAAACATGATAAAGCAAGGTATGAACTTCATAAGCACAAAATCAACCTAACAGAAAATTCATAAACCTAGTAAACATGGCTACACACAAACCTTAGTGGATCTGTTGCCATGGAACATGCCATCGGATGTAGGTTTCGTTTCTGAATAGTTGTAGCCTTACCTATCTTTTTGAACAAAAACAGGTTATTCTTGAAAGTACAGTGAAGGTATCAACTTTCGTGGACAGTGGTACCAACCTTTAGTCAGGCGCGTGGTGCTCCTAAAATACGGTTATATTATAGTGTTGAATCTCTCCTAAAATATGGTGAGCTTGTGGATCATCCTCCTGCTCTGATAAAGTAGCAAGCACCATAGATTTGTAAGACAACAACAAATGGGACACTTACAAGACTGTACAACAGGCCCATGATGCCAAACATGGATGATGCACCTTCTGTAAAAGATCATCATATCACCACATTCAGTAATAGAGGAGACTCAAAGGCGTAAAGTTGTGTAGGCATCACACAATTTATAAGATGATATTAGTAGTTCACTAAATTTGGAAAAAAGAATCGTTTCTTTATATGTATGTCTTTTGATTTTAATACACAAAATCATACAATTACATAGCTACTTATAGATAATATAATTCTGAACCTGAACACAATGCAACACAGAAGTCATACAAACTTTCAAGATAAGTAGAAAGCCAATCAGTTGCAATCCATACATAGCTGTTTCCCATCATATTTGTTGCATTAGCAAGTGAAAGAAGCTGCTGTTGCCCATCATATTTATTCCATTAGCAAGTGAAAGAAGCTCGAGTCCAGATTCCAGTATGGAGGATAATAACACGAGACTCCATATTACTAACAGTAACCAATGGATTATTTAGAAGCTCACTTTTTTTAGCATTGGAACTGAACCCAACCTTGTGAAATTTTTGCAGCGCCTTGCTGTAAGTTCACCATCCAACGTAGCATTGCCGTTTCGCCCATAATCATCGTCAACTGCAAAGCTGAAAAAAATGAATACCATCATCACAAGTATAAAATGAAAGCACGCAGTATTGAACCATGACAAGAAAACTGTTATCACAGTCTGTATCCTTCGTTTCAACTCATAATATTTTCCATTTAGAACCATGACAGAAAAATTCACATCATTCTTTATGTAGACCAATTACTGCCTATGTACAAAATATCCTATCAGCAGAAAAACAATTTTGATGAACTTGGGCTTGGCTGGCTATAAGCTCTTCCTTGAACTAAAGTAGGAAAAATACGCTTTTTTGTAAAGATGAGCCGATGAGGGTCATAAAATTGCCATGCTCCCTAATTGCAAGTATATATACACAAGTAGTAGAATTGTGGACAAGACTTAATTGAGTTAGTAAATCTTTTAAATTGAAAGGCAAACATTTCAGACACTTTTTATCTGGTATGCTTGCTTTAGATTTTGGCAGAACTATGTTGATCTAACTTAATTGTTTTGCAGTTCATAGATTAATTTGAGAAGCAGCCCAAATGTTTTT